>CM055656.1:16483626-16503514 GCA_029378335.1 Agrilus mali
GCCCCCTTCTTAGAATTGATCGTCCCGATCAATGTCTTGACCTTTGTAGGGCGCTAAGCGGTCCAAGTGTACAACTTTCATCTTGGCCTTTGGTACTCTCAAAATACGGTAGACTACGTCATTCAGCCTTCTGACCACAGTGTTAGGTCCTTCCCAGGCTCGCTGTAGCTTCGGTGAGCGTACTTTCCGACGGACAGGATTGTAAAGCCACACCTGGTCCCCTTCTCTGAATCCTGTGCTGTTGGCTCTCCGGTCGTACCTGGTCTTCATGCGGTCACTCCCTACTTGGATTTTGTTACGAACGGCTCTATGGATGGTATCGAGTCGTTCCTCTAGCTGCTGTGCGTAGTCGGTAGCCGAAGGTCGCCGATCTTCTGGGTGTCCAAACCGGATGTCCATCGGTAACTTCAGCTCTCTTCCAAATAAAATGCTGGCTGGTGTTCTGCCGGTGGTCTCATGAACCGCACTTCGATAGCTCAACAGGAACAAAGGTATGTGCTGGTCCCAGTCTGTCTGGTGATCGTTGACAACCATTTTCAAATTGGTTTCCAGCGTCGCGTTAAACCGTTCGACCATTCCGTCAGATTGTGGATGTAATGGAGTGGTCCTAGTTTTCTGTACTCCTAGCAGCTCACAGACTTCCCGGAATACCGTGGATTCGAAGTTCCGTCCCTGGTCAGAGTGGATCTCCATCGGAACTCCATACCGACTGATCCATTGGTTCACCAGCATTCCAGCGACCGTAGTAGCTTCTTGGTTTGGGATTGCGTACACTTCGGGCCATTTGCTAAAATAGTCCATCACTACCAAGATGTACTTATTGCCAGCAGCTGTTGTTGGGAATGGTCCTGCTACGTCCAGAGCTATTCTCTCAAATGGGGCACCAACATTGTACTGTTTCATTCGCCCTCGGCTTCGAGTCTGAGGTCCCTTGGCTGACGCACACGTTGGACACTTTAGCCAATAAAATCGCTCTCGCACCTTTTCCAACGTCTTTGTTACTCCGAAGTGTCCTCCACCAACACCTCCATGGACTTCTGTCAGCACCTCGTTGACTCTGTTCTTCGGGAGAACTACTTGATGTCGAATTTTAGTTCCGTCAGGGCTTTCCCACACTTGTTTTAGTACCCCATTTTCGACGATGAACGAATCCCATAAGGCCCAATAGTTCTTCGTGATGGTACTCGTACTGTTAACATCTGCCCAGGTAGGTCGTGCTGTTCCTGCCTTTTTCCACCGCAGTATCGGTTTAATGTCTTCGTCGTTATCTTGGTCTTTCGCCAGGTCTTCGTTCTGCCAGTGTTCTTCAGGTTCCACCATCGTCTGACAGATCCTTGCCAAGTTGACTGGTTCCTTCTTTTCGGCGGCCATGCAATGTTTGCAGTTCTTCGCGAGAGGGCATCAGCGTTACCATGTTGTTTTCCAGCACGATGCTCGATGCTGAAGTCGTATACTTGTAGCCGCTGTTGATCCGCACGGCGTTCCTCGGCCGAAAAGTTTCGCTCTAAATGTCCGTGCTTTCTACTACTACGCCAGTGCGTCACTCGCAGTCTTATGGCGGGCCAAACGGAGAACTTGTTGTAAGTTGGTGTCCCTCACGCCATCGACGAATGTTTGGACTGCTAGCTGGTCTGCAAAGTCCTGCGGAGCGGTAGGATAGGCCAATCTAACTAGACGTTCCACATCGGCCTCGAATTCTTGTAGATTTTCTGATGTCCTCTGGTTGCGACACTTTAGTTGGGTTTGTTACACTTGTTGCAAATGTTTGTCGCCATATCTCATTTCAAGTCGCTCTAGCAGCGCAGAGAAGTGCCGTTGTTGGCGCTCTGGAATACCTTGAAGGACGTCCAATGCTTCTCCTCGCAGAGCTATGACCAGCGCCGTTGCTTTCTCAAAATCGTTCCAGTTGTTTGCTTCTGCCGCTGCCTCGAACTGTCGTTTGTACACAGACCAGCAAACTTTTCTGTCGAAAGTCGGTGGTTTAATTCTAATCGTTTTCGCAGTGTCTTCGGACTTTACTTCACTAGCCGGTCTAGTGTTCTCGAACTTCTGTCGTATCTTCTCTACTTCCTTTTGTACTTTTTCTTTCAACTGATCTCTTAGTTTCTCTTGTCTCGTCTCCAATTCTTGTCGTACTTCCTTTAATTCTTCTTGCACTTCTACTCTCACTTCCTTTAATTCTTCTTTTAATCCTTCTTGCTCAATTTTTATTGTCCTTATATCTTCGATCAATTACTCTTGAACCGCTTTAATTTCTTCTTTGCCTGCTTTAATTTCTTCCGTCATTTCTTCTTGTGCAAATTTCATTTCTTCCTGGCCACATTCCATTCTTTCTTGTCCAGCTTCCATTTTATTCTTCATTTCTTCCTGGCCTGCCTTCATTGCCTTCATCATTTCCATTAAAGCCTTTGTTAAGTAGGACTTACTTATTTTATTTCATATTCAATATCCAGTCTTCTATAATACCTACAAAATTGTCACTGACCTTCCAAATTTTTGAATACTAATTTTATGATACTGCCCGCTACCTGCAATGGGACAGTTATTGTAACCAGGGTCGCTTGACGGTCTGTCAACCCCCTCACATTTACCAAGGAGGGAGTCAGTAACCTTCAAAGACTACAATTCATTACGATATAAGTTGTTCAACAGAACACATATATTTCATTGTTTTTTTTTTACCTTTGTGTCAAACCTTAATGTTTAAATATATTTGTTAAGTTTTAATATCCAACGTTTTTATATTTTACTCCCCACCAAGAAAAGTTGAGTGTCATAACTATTTTCGAGTTTTGCGATTCAAAAGCAATCTAACATTGGTCCTTCGAGCCGGATATTAGACATTACATTAAACGTATCGGAAGTGAAAACCTGCATACCGTCAAAGGGGTGACTGTCGACCAAGGAAGCAGCATTCCAGTTCCACCTTCCAGGTGACTGTCGAAAGGTCAATCTTCAAGAGTCCAGTTCCACATCCTGTAAGTTTATTCTCTTTTCCTTCCATTCTCAATCAATCTGTGTTTGTTTGTGTTGGGTTTCTCAAAGGTTACTCTCTGTTTTTTAGTATATCATTTTTTACGCATATTTTTATCATAACAATGTCTTCAAAACAAGTAAGCACCCAGAGGGATGCTATAAAGGGTCAAGTAACAAGATTTCGAACATTTGTTGAACATTTTGACAAAAAGAATGCATCTGAGATCACAATTACTGTATTAAAGGATAGATTAGATACTATAAAACCACTTCTTCAAGAATTTAATGAAGTTCAGTTCAAAATAGAGGTTAGTTCAAAAGACGGCGACATTGAAGCAAATAATTTAGAACGTGGATCATTTGAGGATGAGTATTTTTCGCTAGTCGCGACCGCAAATCAGATCATTTCTCAGTTCATAAAAGATCAGCCTGTTCAGTCTTTACCAAACGATAATTCGTTAATTCCTAGTACACAGCATGTAAAACTTCCAACAATTGATTTGCCAAAATTTAATGGCTCCTACGACAATTGGTTAGAATTCTTTGATTGTTTTCATTCTTTGATTCATACTAATCAAACGTTGAGTGATGTTCAAAAATTCTATTTAAGTTTATTTAATAAAACAATATGGAAAATTTCACCAACTTTATTATTTTTGTACTCGACAAATTTGTTTCGAGCTACGAGCCCATTATCAAGAGTAACATATATACTAACAATTCAAAATCACTTACATCAATTTATAGATAACTTAAAATTAGTGAGGATGAGTAACTACCCAATTCCAACTGATTATTTACAACGTTCTCCGAATTTTTTAAGGCCTTATTTATTTCTAAAAATTCATACAAGGATAATTTTTTACTTTTTACTGTATTTACATGAAAGAATTTGGTGTTTTCTAAATTTAATTTATGATTTAACCTAGTACAATGTTCGCTAATTCCTGATTTAACTTCTTTTTTATTGATTGATTTTACATGTTCATTGATCCTAATCTCAAAAGCTCTGCCTGTTTGTCCTAGATATACAGCATTACATTCATTACAAAATAATTTATATATGCCATTTTTTCGTTTTATATCTATTTTACATTTATTATTAACTAGTAAGCTTTTTAAATCTTTTTTGTTGCACTCAATGGCTGACATTTCTAATTTTTTAAGAGTATTTTTAAATTTATAACTAACATTTCTTATAAAAGGTAAAGAGCAAAAAGTATTAGGTTTAATTTCATTACTGTTATTATATAACATTTTTGTTACTTTTTTATTCAGCTTATTTTCTAATAATTTGTCAATGATATGAGTATTAAAACCATTGTTAATGGCAATTGTTTTTATAATATTTAATTCGATGTTGAAATTTTCAAGTGATAGGGGTATGTTTATTAATCTTTCTATGAAAGAATTGTAAGCAGCTAATTTTGTTTTTAAGGGATGATTAGAGTCGAAAGGAATGGTTGTATCAGTAGTTGTAGGTTTGCGGTAGATATTAAAACTAAGCTTGTTATTGTTTTTTATTATGTTGAGGTCCAAGAAGTTTAATCTGTTGTCAATTTCTTTTTCTATTGTAAATTTAATGTTGTTATCTAAAGTATTAAGGTAATTAAGGAAACTATCCAGTTGTCTATTTGTGCCTGACCAGATACAAAACACATCATCAACATAACGGTTCCAAGAATGAATATTTTTGATAAGTGGGTTTTCGCTGTTAAATAGAATTTGTTCGAATGCTGACATATATATTTCTGCTAATACAGGTGACAAAGGTGACCCCATAGGGAGGCCATCTTTCTGTTTAAAGAAGTTATTATCAAATTGAAAGTAGTTCTGATTAAGACAAAGTTCTAATAATGAGATTAAATCATTGGTTTTCGTTTCTCCTAATTGACTGTTATTTAATTTTTCTTTTAAAATTGCTATAAGTCTCGGTAAATGAATGGAGGTAAATAGACTCGTGACGTCAAATGACACTAAAATAGAATTACAAGGTAGTTCGAGTTCTTTGATTTTATTAATAAAAGCCAACGAATTTTTAACACTGTATATTGAATGGCAACTGATATTGTTTAATAAAATGGAATTGACATGGCGACACAATTTATAACAAGGCGCGTTGACGTAAGATACAACAGGTCTCATAGGCACCTGATTTTTGTGGATTTTAGGGAGACCATATAGGACAGGAGCTGAGGGATTCATGTTTTTCAGTTTAAATAAATATCCATCATTAACCCAAAAAAATTATCACTTTTTAGTGTGTTATAAAGTTTTAATTGAAAATTTTTAGTAGGGTCGTTTTTCAAAGTTAAGTATGAATCATCTAATAGAGAGTATATTTTTTCTGTATATGAATTTTTATCTATTATTACCACACTGTTGCCTTTGTCCGCTTTTGTGATAATTAGATTGTTAGAATTACATTTATGTTTGATTTCTTTAATGATTTTTGACTCGACTAAAGAATTGTTTCTATTATTTTTAATATGGAATTTCTTACTTTTATATATGTTGTGAATGTCATTAGCTAAACTATGTTTTAAGTTTTTTAAATATTCAGTGTTATCAACGTCACTAATTCTACTTAACGCTAACTCTAAATCTATACCAAGGTTTTCAAAGTCTAACTTAGAAATTTTGAGATTAGGTGCATATTTGAGACCTTTACTTAATAAGTTCATTTCATTATCATTAAAAATTACACTGCTTAAATTTATTACTCTGTCATAAAATTGAAATGGTACCTGCTCGGGATTCAAGACTATCGGTTTAGCAACATTCCTTACTTCGTCCGGCGGTGTTTGTAGTTTTTTCAATTTCACAAGTTGTTGGAAATGTTGTTTTCTAATTTTTTCAGCGACGTCTTCAATTGTTGAATCTTGTAGTACTTTAAGTTCTAAGTGATGTAACCGATAAGATAGTTCTGAATGGATGAATTTCAGATGTTCACCGAGATGTTGTCGTCTTCCATTCAGAACTATCTTATCGGTTACATCACTTAGAACTTAAAGTACTACAAGATTCAACAATTGAAGACGTCGCTGAAAAAATTAGAAAACAACATTTCCAACAACTTGTGAAATTGAAAAAACTACAAACACCGCCGGACGAAGTAAGGAACGTTGCTAAACCGATAGTCTTGAATCCCGAGCAGGTACCATTTCAATTTTATGACAGAGTAATAAATTTAAGCAGTGTAATTTTTAATGATAATGAAATGAACTTATTAAGTAAAGGTCTCAAATATGCACCTAATCTCAAAATTTCTAAGTTAGACTTTGAAAACCTTGGTATAGATTTAGAGTTAGCGTTAAGTAGAATTAGTGACGTTGATAACACTGAATATTTAAAAAACTTAAAACATAGTTTAGCTAATGACATTCACAACATATATAAAAGTAAGAAATTCCATATTAAAAATAATAGAAACAATTCTTTAGTCGAGTCAAAAATCATTAAAGAAATCAAACATAAATGTAATTCTAACAATCTAATTATCACAAAAGCGGACAAAGGCAACAGTGTGGTAATAATAGATAAAAATTCATATACAGAAAAAATATACTCTCTATTAGATGATTCATACTTAACTTTGAAAAACGACCCTACTAAAAATTTTCAATTAAAACTTTATAACACACTAAAAAGTGATAATTTTTGGCTTAATGATGGATATTTATTTAAACTGAAAAACATGAATCCCTCAGCTCCTGTCCTATATGGTCTCCCTAAAATCCACAAAAATCAGGTGCCTATGAGACCTGTTGTATCTTACGTCAACGCGCCTTGTTATAAATTGTGTCGCCATGTCAATTCCATTTTATTAAACAATATCAGTTGCCATTCAATATACAGTGTTAAAAATTCGTTGGCTTTTATTAATAAAATCAAAGAACTCGAACTACCTTGTAATTCTATTTTAGTGTCATTTGACGTCACGAGTCTATTTACCTCCATTCATTTACCGAGACTTATAGCAATTTTAAAAGAAAAATTAAATAACAGTCAATTAGGAGAAACGAAAACCAATGATTCAATCTCATTATTAGAACTTTGTCTTAATCAGAACTACTTTCAATTTGATAATAACTTCTTTAAACAGAAAGATGGCCTCCCTATGGGGTCACCTTTGTCACCTGTATTAGCAGAAATATATATGTCAGCATTCGAACAAATTCTATTTAACAGCGAAAACCCACTTATCAAAAATATTCATTCTTGGAACCGTTATGTTGATGATGTGTTTTGTATCTGGTCAGGCACAAATAGACAACTGGATAGTTTCCTTAATTACCTTAATACTTTAGATAACAACATTAAATTTACAATAGAAAAAGAAATTGACAACAGATTAAACTTCTTGGACCTCAACATAATAAAAAACAATAACAAGCTTAGTTTTAATATCTACCGCAAACCTACAACTACTGATACAACCATTCCTTTCGACTCTAATCATCCCTTAAAAACAAAATTAGCTGCTTACAATTCTTTCATAGAAAGATTAATAAACATACCCCTATCACTTGAAAATTTCAACATCGAATTAAATATTATAAAAACAATTGCCATTAACAATGGTTTTAATACTCATATCATTGACAAATTATTAGAAAATAAGCTGAATAAAAAAGTAACAAAAATGTTATATAATAACAGTAATGAAATTAAACTTAATACTTTTTGCTCTTTACCTTTTATAAGAAATGTTAGTTATAAATTTAAAAATACTCTTAAAAAATTAGAAATGTCAGCCATTGAGTGCAACAAAAAAGATTTAAAAAGCTTACTAGTTAATAATAAATGTAAAATAGATATAAAACGAAAAAATGGCATATATAAATTATTTTGTAATGAATGTAATGCTGTATATCTAGGACAAACAGGTAGAGCTTTTGAGATTAGGATCAATGAACATGTAAAATCAATCAATAAAAAAGAAGTTAAATCAGGAATTAGCGAACATTGTACTAGGTTAAATCATAAATTAAATTTAGAAAACACCAAATTCTTTCATGTAAATACAGTAAAAAGTAAAAAATTATCCTTGTATGAATTTTTAGAAATAAATAAGGCCTTAAAAAATTCGGAGAACGTTGTAAATAATCAGTTGGAATTGGGTAGTTACTCATCCCCACTAATTTTAAGTTATCTATAAATTGATGTAAGTGATTTTGAATTGTTAGTATATATGTTACTCTTGATAATGGGCTCGTAGCTCGAAACAAATTTGTCGAGTACAAAAATAATAAAGTTGGTGAAATTTTCCATATTGTTTTATTAAATAAACTTATTCATACAATGTTTCACAAAAAGTGCACCCTAGATAGTTTAAATATAATTAAAAATTCTATTATTTAAAGTCCTCTTTGAGTAATGAAGCAGCCGAGCTAATTAGATCATTAGAAATTTGTGCAAGCAATTATGAAATAGCGTGGAATCTTCTGAAAGAACGATTTGAGAACAAAAGGTTAATAGTGTCCAATCATGTCAATGCACTTTTTGATTTACCGCCAGTAAACAGAGAAAATAGTTCATGTCTCAGACAACTTTACGATAATGTTTCAAAACACTTGCCATCTTTAAAATCTCTAGATGAACCAGTGGAGCATTGGGATACCTTAATTATTCATTTAATTGTTAAGAAATTAGATCCTCGAACGAGGCGACAATGGGAAGAAATAAATTCAACAAATTAAGTGTTAACTATGCACGATATGAACAAATTTTTAAAATCTAGGTGTGATTTATTAGAAGCACTTCACATAAACAAGTCCGATAATAAATCTCCATGCTCTAAGGTAAAATCTGAAAATAGTAGGGCTTATTTTGTAACAAATAAAGTAGTATGTCCTTCATGTAAAAGTAACCATGCAATCTATAACTGCAGTCAATTTTTAAGCTTAGCAATTAACGACCGCATTACAGAAGTAAAAAGACTACGTCTTTGTATCAATTGTTTAAGAAAGGGTCATATAAGTAGCGCATGTAAGTCAAATACATCTTGTAAGTCGTGTAAAAAACGTCACAATAGTCTATTGCATATTTCAAACGACTCGAATGAACCAAACATTGACAATACACCGAATGAAACCAAATTAAGTGAGCCAAGTTATTCACAGAATAATTTAGTTTCAAATTGTTCTTACGGTAACAAACAATCTTCGCAAATATTGTTATCAACAGCATGTGTGTATGTTAAGGATGCCTCAGGAAAACTATTACATTGTAGAGCGCTATTAGATTCCGGATCTCAATCCAATTTTGTAACCGAAGAATTATGCACTCGTTTAGGTTTACAAAAAACTCAAATAGACTATTCCATCATGGGAATCAATCAATCCATTTCGAATGTGAAGTATAGAACAGATCTAGAAATTAAATCAAAATGTAACAACTTTACTCATCGTTTATCCTGCCTTATATTAAATAAAATCACTGATTATTTACCAACCAATTCATTCAACCATTCAGAACTGAATATTCCAAATAATTTAGTGTTAGCTGACCCATCGTTCAATAAACCGAATAAAATCGACATGCTAATAGGCTCAGTTTTGTTTTGGGATCTACTATGCACAGCCCAAGTTCAATTAGGCGAAGGTAAACCAATTTTGCAAAAAACTAAGTTAGGATGGGTGGTAGCAGGTCCTGTACATTCTCGAATAATTCCAAAACAAAGTTTTTCCTGTGTTACTACTAATTTAGATACAAATCAATTATTACACGATCAAATTGAGAAATTTTGGGCACTAGATGAATGTAACGACATAAATAATAAACGTAATCTTTCAGAAGAGGAAAATAAATGCGAAACATTCTTTAAAGAAACAACAACTCGGGCAGAAGATGGTAGGTTTGTCGTAAGAATCCCCTTCAAAGATAATGTTTCAAAGTTAGGGCAATCAAAAAGCATGGCAATAAGTCGTTTTAACAGCATTGAACGTAAATTACAAAAAAATGTAGAGTTAAAAAAGGAGTATACCAATTTCATTAAGGAATATGTAGATTTGAACCATATGTCCCCAATAAGAGACGATTTAAGTGACACTACATTAAATTATTACCTACCTCATCACGCGGTAGTAAAAACCACAAGTTTAACCACAAAAATTAGGGTGTCTTTGATGGCTCAGCTAAATCAGATAGCGGGTTATCACTAAATGACTGTCAAATGGTAGGTGCAACACTTCAAAGTGATTTGTTCTCCATTCTTCTCAGATTCAGAAAATATAAATTTGTTGTTAAAGCTGACATAACAAAAATGTATAGGCAGATTCTTATTCATAAAGATGACCGTAAAATGCAAAGAATATTTTTTAGAAATAATCCTTCAGACAAACTACAATGTTTTGAACTAAATACCGTAACTTATGGCACTGCGTCAGCCCCATTTTTAGCAATTAGATGTTTGCACGAACTAGCAAATATTAATAAATCTCAGTTTCCAAAGTCATGTGAAATTATCTGTGATGATTTTTACGTAGATGACCTCCTGACAGGGGCAGACACGTTTCATGAACTCAAAAAAATACAAACAGAAGTGACAACTATATTAAACCAAGCCAAATTTGAGTTGCGTAAGTGGTCAGCCAATAGTCCAGAAATACAAAACAGCATACGAAACACTAATAGCAAAGAACCATTTATAACAATATGTAGCGATGAACAGCAAAAAACACTAGGTATCGTATGGTGTTCAGTGTCAGATACTCTTCATTTTGACGGTACATTTAGAGACGAAAAACAAATAACAAAACCGTCCCTCGCTTAGAATTGTGCGGTGCTGTTTTATTATCAAAATTAATTAATATAGTAACAAATAGCCTAAAATTATGCATAAGTAGATATTACTATTGGTGTGATTCAGAAATAGTTTTAGGTTGGATAAAGGCACCTTCAAATCAATGGAAGGTCTTTGTCTCTAATCGTGTAGCAGAAATTCAACGCAGCACAGATTGCAATGACTGGAGACATGTTAAGTCTCAACACAATCCAGCTGATTTGATTTCGCGGGGCGCAAATACGATTGATATAATTAATTCACAAATTTGGTGGCATGGACCATCTTGGTTAAATAGTGACGCGTCAATGTGGCCAATTGAACAAACCTCTAACGTTAACACATATCTCGAAAACTTACCTTAAAGGCGGAAAAACACGGTAATTGTGAACTTAGCAACATTTCCTGACCAATCAGAATTATTCACACGATTTTCTAACCTAACTCAATTGCAGCGAACAGTTGCGTATTGTATCAGATTTATACACAAATGTAAAAGACCCAACGAAAAACAATCAGGCTCTTTAACGATTCAAGAATTAGAGAATGCTCTTAATTTACTGATCAAAGCTTCACAGCAACAAGTGTTCAGAGACGATTTCATTCATCTTAAAAACCATAATGTAGTAGGTCACAAAAGTAAACTATTATGCCTAAACCCATTTATTGACGAACAAGGTTTAATTCGTGTAGGTGGTAGGTTAAGTAATTCCAATTTTGGTTATGATAAAAAATTTCCTATACTACTACCATCAAAGCATGTTTTAACCAAACTCATATTTAACCATGAACACCGACGATTATTACATTGTTCCCCAAGTTTATTATTAGCTTCCATTAGAGAAAAGTGGTGGCCTCTCTCAGGGAGAAATATCGCTAGAGAAACAGTACATAAATGTATCATTTGCTATAAAACAAATCCAAAACCAATTCATTATCAAATGGGAAATTTACCTAACAATCGAATAGAGCCTAATCCGCCATTTTGTAATTGTGGTCTAGACTATGGAGGCCCATTTTTAATTAAAGATCGAAAGACTCGAAATCCAAAATTAATAAAATCATATATCTGTTTATTTATTTGCTTTAGCACAAAGGCTATTCATCTTGAAGTAGTAAGTGATCTTACCACCGAAACATTTTTAGCAGCATTTAGAAGATTTGTGTCGAGACGTGGTAGACCACAAAATGTATACTCAGATAATGCTACAACTTTCATAGGTGCAAACGCACAACTAAAAGAATTATCAAATTTTTTAAAATCACATGAAAACATTATTTCAAATTCATTAATAAAAGACCACGTGAATTGGCATACTATTCCTCCCAGATCTCCTCATTTTGGGGGTTTATGGGAGGCAGGTATCAAATCTGTTAAGGGACATTTAAAACGCATTTTGGGAAATGCACATGTAACCTTCGAGGAATTTTACACTACATTAACACAGATTGAATCAATCCTCAATAGTCGCCCATTATACCCATTATCCTCGGATCCCAACGATCTTTCCTGTTTAACCCCTGGGCATTTTCTCATCGGAAGACCGATTACTTCGCTTCCTGATCCTGATGTCACCGAAATCAACGAGAGCAGACTGTTACACTTCCAGCGAACTCAATTACTGGTACAGCAATTTTGGAAACGATGGAGCCGAGAATACATATCAGAACTCCAATCCCGTAATAAATGGAAAGTGAAGGTACCAAATGTATTACAGAAAGGCTGTCTGGTCCTTATCCGTGAAGACAACTTACCACCTTTAAAATGGACTCTTGGACGAATCCTGGAACTTCATTGTGGCCAAGACAACGTCCCACGTGTGGCAACAATCAAAACATCGCAAACCACTATCAAACGTTCGGTAAACAGACTATGTGTGTTACCAGTGGATATTGCCTATTAGATGTACGACTGTTAATATACGTTTTAGTTAACAAAATAAGTGCCGTATAAACTTAGTAACGGAATTACTAATAATTTTAATTATATTTTATCATGCAGCTTAATTTCAACATTACTTTAGTTAATCAAAAACTTTACAGTTTTCAAAGGGGGCAGAATGTTAAGTAGGACTTACTTATTTTATTTCATATTCAATATCCAGTCTTCTATAATACCTACAAAATTGTCACTGACCTTCCAAATTTTTGAATACTAATTTTATGATACTGCCCGCTACCTGCAATGGGACAGTTTTTGTAATCAGGGTCGCTTGACGGTCTGTCAACCCCCTCACATTTACCAAGGAGGGAGTCAGTAACCTTCAAAGACTACAATTCATTACGATATAAGTTGTTCAACAGAACACATATATTTCATTGTTTTTTTGTACCTTTGTGTCAAACCTTAATGTTTAAATATATTTGTTAAGTTTTAATATCCAACGTTTTTATATTTTACTCCCCACCAAGAAAAGTTGAGTGTCATAACTATTTTCGAGTTTTGCCATTCAAAAGCAATCTAACAGCCTTTATTTGTTCTTCCATTATTGCCGTTTGTTTTCTTGTTACTGGCATAAGGCTTCAAAATTCTTCTTCACTTCTTATCTCTCCTACGATCTGTCGCACTAACTTTCTTCGGGAATCTTCAATTCCCATACTATCGCACTCCTGACACCAAATGTGACGTGTTCGGTAACGGAAAACACAATTAGCAAAACAAAACAACGAATTTATTTAAATACTAAAGTTAAATTGACTACACTACAGTTATAAACAAGTCTACACAATTTATTTCACTAAAAGCCTCTTGTACCGCTCGCTTCTACTATAAACACTACTTGTCGCTTGGTATACCATAGACACTATGACTTCTATCGCCTGTTGTTCGCCTATCGATCACTTCGCTTCCAAACATCAGCTGTTCACTGTTAACTAACTCGGTGTGAGTGTCTCGTCCGCCTTTTATAGTCTTCTCAGCCTTTTTCTAGGGTATTCTACAGCCGTCTAGTAATCCAATTGTTTTCCCATTGATCTTTGCTGGTGTTTTCTAGATGTTTCAGGAAAGCCGAGAATATTCCTTATGTAATCAGGGAAGATGTTCATTAATTATGCTCACACCAACTTAATTGGCAAGTACTCGTAACAATATAATGTGACGTGTTCGGTCACAGAAAACACAGTTAACAAAACAAAACAACGAGTTTATTTAATTACTAAAATTAATTTGATTACACTACAGTTATGAACAAGTCCGCACAATTTATTTCACTAAAAGTTTCTTTTTAATCGCCGTTCCGGTAGACACTATTTATCGCTCTCTATGAACACTATCGCCTCTATGGTTCGCCTGTATCGCCTATCGATCGCTTTGCATCAGCTGTTACTGTAAACTGTCAACTAACTCGGTGTGAGTGTCTCGTCCGCTTTTATAGTCTTCTCAGCCTTTTTCTAGGGTATTCTACAGCCGTCTAGTATTCCAATTGTTTTCCCATTGATCTTTGCTGGTGTTTTCTAGATGTTTCAGGAAAGCCGAGAATATTCCTTATGTAATCAGGGAAGATGTTCATTAATTATGCTCACACCAACTTAATTGGCAAGTACTCGTAACACTGCCCCCTTCTTAGAATTGATCGTCCCGATCAATGTCTTGACCTTTGTAGGGCGCCAGGCGGTCCAAGTGTACAACTTTCATCTTGGCCTTTGGTCCTCTCTGAATACGGTAGACCACGTCATTCAGCCTTCTGACCACAGTGTAAGGTCCTTCCCAGGCTCGCTGTAGCTTCGGTGAGCGTCCTTTCCGACGGATAGGATTGTAAAGCCACACCTGGTCCCCTTCTCTGAATCCTGTGCTGTTGGCTCTCCGGTCGTACCTGGTCTTCATGCGGTCACTCCCTACTTGGATTTTGTTACGAACGGCTCTATGGATGGCATCGAGTCGTTCCTCTAGCTGCTGTGCGTAGTCGGTAGCTGAAGGTCGCCGATCTTCTGGGTGTCCAAACCGGATGTCCATCGGTAACTTCAGCTCTCTTCCAAATAAAATGCTGGCTGGTGTTCTGCCGGTGGTCTCATGAACCGCACTTCGATAGGCCAACAGGAACAAAGGTATATGCTGGTCCCAGTCTGTCTGATGATCGTTAACAACCATTTTCAAATTGGTTTCTAGCGTCGCGTTAAACCGTTCGACCATTCCGTCAGATTGTGGATGTAATGGGGTGGTCCTAGTTTTCTGTACTCCTAGCAGCTCACAGACTTCCCGGAATACTTCCGTCCCTGGTCAGAGTGGATCTCCATCGGAACTCCATACCGACTGATCCATTGGTTCACCAGCATTCCAGCGACCGTAGTAGCTTCTTGGTTTGGGATTGCGTACACTTCGGGCCATTTACTAAAATAGTCCATCACTACCAAGATGTACTTATTGCCAGCAGCTGTTGTTGGGAATGGTCCTGCTACGTCCAGAGCTATTCTCTCAAATGGGGCACCAGCATTGTACTGCTTCATTCGCCCTCGGCTTCGAGTCTGAGGTCCCTTGGCTGACGCACACGTTGGACACTTCCTACACCAATTTTCGACGTCTCTTCTACACTTTAGCCAATAAAATCGCTCTCGCACCTTCTCCAACGTCTTTGTTACTCCGAAGTGTCCTCCACCAACACCTCCATGGACTTCTGTCAGCACCTCATTGACTCTGTTCTTCGGGAGAACTACTTGATGTCGAATTTTAGTTCCGTCAGGGCTTTCCCACACTCTTTTTAGTACCCCATTCTCGACGATGAGCGAATCCCATAAGGCCCAATAGCTCTTCGTGATGGTACTCGTACTACTAACATCTGCCCAGGTAGGTCGTGCTGTTCCTGCCTTTTTCCACCGCAGTATCGGTTTAATGTCTTCGTCGTTTTCTTGGTCTTTCGCCAGGTCTTCGTTCTGCCAGTGTTCTTCCGGTTCCACCATCGTTTGACAGATCCTTGCCAAGTTGACTGGTTCCTTCTTTTCGGCGGCCATGCAATGTTTGCAGTTCTTCGAGCATGGTCTTCGCGAGAGGGCATCAGCGTTACCATGTTGTTTTCCAGCACGATGCTCGATGCTGAAGTCGTATACTTGTAGCCGCTGTAGCCATCGAGCCAGTTGTCCCTCTGGGTTTTTAAATTGCAGCAGCCATTTCAGGGACGCATGGTCTGTCCTTAGCAGGAATTTTCGTCCGTAGAGATACTTATGGAAATGTTCGAGAGTTTTGACGACTGCCAGCAATTCTCTACGGGTCACGCAATAGTTTCGCTCCGGCTTTGACAGTGCCTTACTGAAGTAGCCAATGACTTTTTCTTTTCCTTCCTGCATCTGCGACAGTACACCACCAATTCCTACATTGCTGGCATCCGTATCGACAATGAAGTCTGTGTCGAACTGTGGGTACGTCAGTATTGGGGCTTGAGAAAGGGTAGACTTCAGTGTTTCAAAAGCTTGCTGACATCGTTCGGACCATTGGAAAGGGACACCATCCTCTGTTAACTTGTGGAGCGGTCGAGCTATATCTGCAAATCCCTTTACGAATCGTCGGTAATAGGAACACAGCCCCAAAAAGCTTCTCAAGTCGTGTTGGTTCTTCGGGACAGGCCAACTTCTCACAGCTTCAGTCTTGTCAGGATCAGTTCTTATTCCTGCTGAGGTGATAACGTGGCCAAGATATTTCACCTCCTTACAAAACAGATGGCATTTCTTGGGACTGAGTTTCAACTTGGCTGCTGAAAGCTTCTTGATCACTTCTTCGACATTCTGGAGGTGGTCTTCGAATGTCTTTCCCAGTACTATCACGTCGTCTAGGTACACCAGACAAACCTTCCAATTCAGCCCTTGTAGCACATTTTCCATAAGTCGCTCGAAGGTGGCGGGAGCGTTACATAGTCCAAATGGCATAACGTTAAAGTGCCACAGCCCGTAACCAGTCGTGAATGCGGTCTTCTGCTTGTCTTGTGGATCCAGTTCAACTTGCCAGTATCCACTCTTCAAATCTAACGTTGAAAACCATTTGGCACCAACCAAGCTGTCAAGGGTGTCGTCGATTCTGGGTAAGGGATAGCTGTCCTTTAAAGTTACGTCGTTGAGCTTCCTGTAGTCAACGCAGAACCTGGTCGATCCATCCTTCTTCCTAACCAACACTATCGGCGAAGCCCAAGCACTTTGTGATGGTTCAATTACCCCTTGTTCTTCCATGTTCTTCACCAGGTTGTTGACTTCTTCTTGCTTAGCCCATGGAACTCTTCTGGATGGTTGTTTAATAGGACGAGCTGATCCCGTGTCTATACGGTGGTATGTCAGATTCGTTCTCCCAAAGTCGTTGTCAGAGAGGGCGAAGACGTTTCGATATTTACTGAGCAGTTCTTCGAACTTTCTAATTTGTTCGCTGTTAAGGTTTGTGGCCGAACGCTGCACTAAGTCTCGAAGAACGGTTGGAAGCGGTTCGCTCTCTGCCATTGAGGATTTAGCTTCGACTTCGCATTGGAGGATGGACACCACGGGTTCAAGGACTCCTACTTCCATTCCTTTACACACTTTCTGTTCGAAGTCCTTCAAATTGACCACTCTGACAGATGCGTTCGGCGTCCCAGTTCGAATTAATGTTCGTCCTATCAGTATGGCTTTATGTGTCAAGTCCGGGTTTTTGGCTTCTACTATCCCCACCAAACCATCCGCACCTTCGTCGTCGATGTTTATTTTGAGAACTACCTCGGATCTAGCAGGTAGTAACCGGTCTTCTGCAACGATGACCTTTCGAAGACCGTACTCTTTGGTGGGGTTTGTCATCACCAACTCTTCCTTGCCGATGCGTAAAATGCCGGAGCCCAAATCCAGATTAATTTTGTTTCGTTCAAGAAGATCCAATCCAATGATCACGTCGTCGGCGACATCGGCTACCAGTGCCCTGTGTCGAAGGCATACTTCTCCCAATCTCAATTCGATATCGCATTCTCCTCTAATCGGCGCTGTTTCTCCGGTAACCGTGGTCAAACGTAGCTTCCTCTGCAGGGGACGGATTCTCCACTCGTTAACGATGTTCGGCCGGATTATGGTCTTAGAAGCTCCCGTATCGACCACCATTCTAACCTTCTTGTTGTTGATGTGACCTTCGACGAATAAGGACTTGCTTCCGTTTAGTTGGGAAACGACGATTTTGGCTGGGGCTTGGTGGGGAGAAGCCAACTTGCGCCCCTCAAAGTTGGCTGATCTTAGTTTCCCGACTGCTGTCGGTCCGCACGGCGTTCTTCGGCCGGGCAGTCTCGCCGTAAATGTCCGTGCCTTCCACATTCCCAGCACCTTGGTCTTCCTTTGTTTTGGCCACAGTCTCGGGAAAAGTGACCGACCTTCCCGCATTCCCAACATTTGGCCGATTCTCTCTTGTCGTTGATGGTAGTCTTCTTGACAGTTTCGACGCATTCTTTAATCAGCCTTGTGACTTCATTCTTGTATTCGTCGTCTTCAACAGCTGTTTGGCGTACACGCACGTGCCCTTTGGAAGCTTGTTTTGCAGCTTCGAACTCTAAGGCGTGCGCCAGTGCGTCACTCGCAGTCTTGTGGCGGGCCAAACGGAGAACTTGTTGTAAGTCGGTGTCCCTTACACCATCGACGAATGTTTGGACTGCTAGTTGGTCTGCGAAGTCCTGCGGAGCGGTAGGATAGGCCAATCTAACTAGACGTTCCACATCGGCCTCGAACTCCTGTAGATTTTCTGATGTCCTCTGATTGCGACACTTTAGTTGGGTTTGGTACACTTGTTGTAAATGTTTGTCGCCATATCTCATTTCAAGTCGCTCTAGCAGCGCAGAGAAGTCTCGTTGTTGGCGCTCTGGAATACCTTGAAGGACATCCAATGCTTCTCCTCGCAGAGCTATGACCAGCGCCGTTGCTTTCTCAAAATCGTTCCAGTTGTTTGCTTCTGCCGCTGCCTCGAACTGTCGTTTGTATACAGACCAGCAAACTCTTCCGTCGAAAGTCGGTGGTTTAATTCTAATCGTCTTAGCAGTGTCTTCGGACTTTACTTCACTTGCCGGTTTTGTGTTCTCGAACTTCTGTCTCATCTTCTCTACTTCCTTTTGTACTTCTTCTTTCAACTCATCTCTTAGCTTTTCTTGTCGTATCTCCAATTCTTGTCGTACTTCCTGTAACTCTTCTTTTAATCCTTCTTGCTCAATTTTTATTGTCCTTATATCTTCGACCAATTTCTCTTGAACTGCCTTAATTTCTTCTTTGCTTGCTTTAATTTCTTCCTTCATTTCTTCTTGTGCTAATTTCATTTCTTCCTGTCCAGCTTCCATTCTTTCTTGTCCAGCTTCCATTTTATTCTTCACTTCTTCCTTCATTTCTTCCTGGCCTGCCTTCATTTCTTCCTGGCCTGCCTTCATTTCTTCCTGGCCTGCCTTCATTTCTTCCTGGCCTGCCTTCATTGCCTTCATCATTTCCATTAAAGCCTTTATTTGTTCTTCCATTATTGTTGATTGTTTTCTTGTTACTGGCATAAGGCTTCAAAATTCTTCTTCTCTTCGGACCTCTTCTACGATCTGTCGCACTAACTTTCTTCGGGAATCTTCAATTCCCTTACTATCCCACTTCTGACACCAAATGTGACGTGTTCGGTCACAGAAAACACAGTTAACAAAACAAAACAACGAGTTTATTTAATTACTAAAATTAATTTGATTACACTACAGTTATGAACAAGTCCGCACAATTTATTTCACTAAAAGTTTCTTATTAATCGCCGTTCCGGTAGACACTATTTATCGCTCTCTATGAACACTATCGCCTCTATGGTTCGCCTGTATCGCCTATCGATCGCTTTGCATCAGCTGTTACTGTAAACTGTCAACTAACTCGGTGTGAGTGTCTCGTCCGCTTTTATAGTCTTCTCAGCCTTTTTCTAGGGTATTCTACAGCCGTCTAGTATTCCAATTGTTTTCCCATTGATCTTTGCTGGTGTTTTCTAGATGTTTCAGGAAAGCCGAGAATATTCCTTATGTAATCAGGGAAGATGTTCATTAATTATGCTCACACCAACTTAATTGGCAAGTACTCGTAACAATAATTTACGTGCATCGCATATTGTTGTATCGAGGCAACTCTATTTGTACTTCCTGCATTATTTTAAGTTATAAAGTTAAATAAACTGTTTTGTGTAAAGAGTTTTCTTTTTAA
>CM055656.1:16504014-16531939 GCA_029378335.1 Agrilus mali
GAGCACCAATAATGTTCACTAATTTGAAAAATTCCATGGTCACCACTACCTGGATTACGAGCAGCAGTGTCGTATCGCGATTCGTGAAAAGCAATGCAAACCCAAGTAGCCAGCTGGTCCATTGATATATCGTGAATATTATGTAGTTCTCGTGCCAGTTCGCATCGTTCGAAAATTTTTGCTTCTATTGTCCATACAACTATGGAAATAAGATACAAAACACACCTGGCTTGGAAACTCATGACTGCCTGTGGTCACCCATACTTTACGTCTTTATAAACTCGCGATTTATATTGCTGACCTGTATTGACTCTCATTCCAATGGCCTAAAGGTAACAATATACGAGGTTCATTCTTTATTATTGTGATTAATCTTCCTTTTTTTGCGGTACTAAACGACAGTATTCAATATTTGGAAAACGAAAAAAATACATACGAGCCCTAATCACTACATATTCATGGTTTTATATTAGTCGACACATCTAAGCAGCATTTTATTATACTTTTTTAATACGCCATGCTGTTTCAGATCAGAAAATTAATATTACACACCTTTTAGTGCAATAAAATGTAAAAAATGGCCAATGTCAATTTTTTTTATTATACTAAGTGGCTAATAATGAAAGACTTTTATTATGTCTTTGTCTCTATTGATTTACAAATCGCACGTGATATATTTTTACATGTACCTACAGGGTGATTCATTATATTGTCGCCCCCCTTTAACTTTGTTATTTCGAGTGTCCCAAAAAAATTAAAAGTATGGTTATGTAGGTACTAAAAAATACTGTTTTCTATTTATAACAAAAATTTGAAAAATGATCAGTATACAGGAAAAACCAAAAAGTTCATTTTTTTTAATGGATCACCCTATATATGAATTTATTTTTTGATTTCTCGTAAAATTCTAAGCATAATTTATATAACATACCGTATACCTAAAATCAATAGTTTCTGAAATATTTGCATTTGAGAAACTATTGAATTTAGGTATACGGTATGTTATATAAATTATACATAGAATTTTACGAGGAATCGAAAAATAAATTCATATATAGGGTGATCCATTTAAAAAAAAACCAACTCTTTGGTTTTCCCTGTATACTGATCATTTTAAAAATTTTTGTTATAAATAGAAAAAAAGTATTTTTTAGCACCTACATAACCATACTTTTAATTTTTTTGAGACACTCAAAATAACCAAGTTAAAGGGGGGCGACATTATAATGAATCACCCGCCTGTACAACAATTTATGTATATGACGTTTTGATAAGCAAAGGTACGTAGCTATGGATAGTATTAAAAATAAGGGTGATCTAAACGTCATATTGAATATTTTTTATTATTTCTTAATTTCTTAAACGAATACTTTCACCAATTGTTACTGTATTTTTCTAAAAATTTTTATTTCCTTGATTCAATTAAAATCCACAATAACGTGTTCCTAGTACATATATTTGTATAACGTAAAAGTATAAGCAACCATAGATAGACTAATAATTTACGTGTTTTCTAATCTTTTTTTGTAACGTGCCCCTCTTACGCCTTTTAAAAATTCTTATGATTCCAAAAAATTAACTTCAGTATTGTTATTATTGTTATACTTAAAGTACGTGTAAATTAAGCCCTGTGGGGTGTGGGTCAGAAGTAGGGAAACACTGTATTTAGTATTTAAAAAGGAATATTTGTTAACATTTTATTTACGTATATGGTCAGTTAAAGCTTCTCCTTTCCTGTATATTAAGTGAAATAATTGTATGTAAAAACAACATAAAATTTCCATTATATTTATTGTTATTAACAATTGTTTTACCTTACAAGGGTATCTTAAGAAGAAGTGTAACAATTGTTAAGAATAATAAATATAATTAATGGAAATTTTGTGCTGTTTTTACCTACGATTAGTTCATTCATTATAAATCGCAATTTCCATATAGGAGACTGAAACAATCGATTATTTGAAATAAAAATATTTTGTGTATCTTTCATTCAAAGAAATTCAGACGACAACAAATGTCTACAAAACTCCTATGTTGAAATATTTGGTTACTTTACTTGGGCTCATAAAATAATTAATTAGGTTATTTTTTAATAAAAATAACAAAGTGTAAATCAGTTGGTGTAACAATAAAATGGATTACAATTTAAAAATTAAGTCTCTTTTTAATCCCCCATCTCAAAAATAGCAATTAAAAAAGTTTTTTATCGCTATAAGCAGTTTATTATCGAAAAACTAATAAGGTACTTTTAGTGCAGTAAGTTAACAATTTTTTATATCCATATAACTTGATATAACTATCAAAAGCAAACAAATAAATATTTTATAGTAATTTCCAGGTAAATTGGCAAGTAAGAGCTTTATACCGTTTTCTTGGCATATTTTTACGATGTTTTTGAAAAAATACTAATAAATTATAAAATTTCAACATACATGAGTGAAGTGTTTATTGTTAATGATAAGGAGGGAGATCACGGATCAATAAAATTTAACCCATAATATAATTATTTATTTATAAAAAGTATATATGTATATATGTATATATGTATATATTATTTAGGTTTCATATTACCAAATGAAATACTTTTTTGTCCTACATACTAACTTTCTTTTACTTATTTAAAAGAAATAGCAATTTTTCATACAAGAAGATAGGTAACAAATGAGGAGCTACTTTCTGAATCTAATTATTTACCATGTTTTTAGAAGACTTAACGGGATTTCTTAATTAACTACCTAATGGCAGAATTTGACACTTCGTACTTGTAGATAATTTGAGGATGTACCGCAATTAATTATTAAAAAAAAATTAAAATAAAAATAACAAATATTGTAATATTTAAGATTGATAAATAAAACATTTTTAATGTGATTCCCAATTTCCATAAAGTAGAGGCTGAAACTATTAGTTATTTAAAAATAACAAGTGAAGTTAAATGTAAGGCGCCGTTTGAAAATAAAACGGAATAATAAAATTTACTCTTGAAAGTGACAACCAATATTTAAATTGTTAATTAATTTTAATTTAAAGGTAAAGAAGTACCCATAAAGTACCTACGAAAATACCTTAACAATTGTCAGAGCAAATAATAAACCAGTTAAAACTTTCCAAATACTCTTTTATTTTATTATATTTAAAATAAACTACTTGTATAAACTACTTTATATCCATACTTATCCATAGACTAGGCTTATCTCTTATTAGTGAAACATATCTCGTGTAGCTTTCACAGATTTGTGAAGTACTTTATTTCATTCAATTATTTAAAATGTTTCACAATCGGTGCACAGAAGACTGTATTGAATTTATTTTAAAAATATAATTACAAATAAAACGCTTTGTTTAATTAAAATTAAAATTAGTGAAACATACAAAACCAACAAGTGTTTTAATTCTAATCATATTTTCTTATAAGTATGTATATATTAGCATTCAACAGAAACTTAACAATAAAAAAATATTCTTAAATGATTTTCCTTGCCATGCGTATTTCTCTGTGAACTCCCCATGTTTATAAAAAGGGAACACTTTCATGTCTCAAAGTCCCTATTTAACAATACATTTCATCTCGTGATGAATTACAACTTTAATTTCTTTTCTTCATAATTTTATGTGATTACTATAAAAGAACGTACTAAATATCTCAAACCCCAACACCAAAACATGAAACTGAACGTCCGAAGTACGTTTCGGTAACAAAGTCCCTGAAGAAGGTAACTTTTTTGTTATCCAAAAGTATTAGTTAGTCTATGAGTATTAGCTATTAGCTACATGCTGAGGCTGTCGCGTGGCTGTCGTATTCTTTTATTAGTCGTTGACATTATCTGTCGATTAATTAAGAAATAAATCATATGGTACGGAACAAACATAGCAAAAGAAGCTTGTTCGTCTTTTATGGCAGTGTGTGAGCCCTTGTGAGCTAAATGGGTAAAATATCGATGGTGCTCAATACCCTCGAAGAACAAGAAGAATGTATTTAAAGTTAACCTTACTTTTGTAAACTAAAAATTCAACAATAAGTACAGAAGTGCATCTATTTTTTGTTATTAATTTATTTACAAATAATGGTTATTCACTAACCAACAACTTCTTTCACCAAATATTCAAACCTTTTTTCAAAAATGTTCCCCAAATGCAATGTACTACGCTTCAAAAGACCTTTTCAAAAAACTAGTAGTCGTACTTATTTTGGCATAAATGAAACTCCTGTAACATCCGAAGAATTGCCCAAACATGCAAGGGTTGTAATATGTGGAAGAGGGGTAATGGGGGAGTCTGTAGCATATCATCTGGCAAAGCTTGGTTGGGGTTATGATACAGTTGTACTTGAACAAAGCAAGTGAGTGATTCTTATTAAAAGTCTTTAGCCCATTATTAACATTAAACTGTTATTCTTAGAGGGCAAACAGACAACTCTTGGAATTCAGCTGGTCTTATTGGAGCATTTAAGCAAACCTTACCTCAAGTAAAATTGGCTCAATCTAGCATTCAATTGTATAAAGATTTAGAAGCTCAGGGCCATTCAACAGGATGGAAACAGTGTGGAAGTTTGAATTTGGCAAGAACTAAAGACAGAATGACTGTTTTTAGAAGAATGAGAGCACAATCAAAGTAAGTTTTAATAAACTATATTTTTAACATACACACATACATAGGAAATGTTTAGGTATAAGCAGAATTTTGCTGATTTTAGATTCCCACTTCCACTAAGGCCAGCCGTACATCAATCGAGCGAAACTGTATCAATCAAAAACGTTTCTGTCTCGAGCAGAAACATTGTGTCCGTCTACGAATCATTATTGTCGCATTGAAAAACAAAACGTTTCTTTCTTCTTTCTTTGATGCAAACTGTTATGTTATTATTCAGTTGTGTTTGAGGTTATAATGTTATAATATTTTAAGAGTGGTATTATGGAGGATAGTGAAGAAATTTTTGCTGTGCTTTGGGAGTGGCTACTTTTGGCAGATGGATTCGGGACTAAGAATAGAAGGTAATGGATCCATTCTATAAATAAAAAGAGGGACAAAGATAAAACACTTAAGAAGTATATTCTTGTATTAACGGCAGATGAAAAGAAGTTTTATAACTTTACGTAACGTACACTGTTTCGATCTGTTTCGCTATGAAACCAGAATTCATCGGAACACGTTTGGTTGTCGCAACGTGTGTCGTCCCGTTTCGTCGTGACTGGAACGCAATGTTTCAACGGTGTGCGTCTTGCCTATAAGAATATATGCAATTATTCAGAACGAAACCGTTTGTCAAAAACGTTTTTGCCTGACACGTTTTCGCTCGATTGGTGTGCGGCTGGCCTAAAAGAAAAATAAGAACATTGAAGACTTCCCTTCCCTGAATGATAAGATATTTATTTATTTATGTTTCATATAAAATTTTCACTTTACTTCATTTTCATTTCTTCTGTCTTATTTTTCTCTTCTCAACTATAACTCCAAGTTTGTGAAACCAATCTGAAACCTTTTACCATATCCTTTATGCTATGATGTGAATTGAAGTGACTGCCAGTTCACCAGCATTCATAGTTGGTAGGAATGAAACTGAATAACTACAGTTATTATAAAAGTTATTGATCTCTGTGCCATATTATTAACAGGAGATGGCCTATTTTCAAACATTTGACTTGAATATGTTGATTTGGTTGGGTTATTAGCAAATAAACAAACTAACAGAGAAATTTGTTACGGGATGACTTGAAATCATTAATTATTTTATAATTTTTTTCTTATTATATTTTATAGTCTCCTCCCGTTCTTCTATTAGCACTTAAGTCTGCTTACGAAATACTTGAATGCCTTTCTAAGTATTTTCCAATTTTCTTTATTATAATTAAAGGTTTTAATAGATTGTGGAATATAGATTGTGAACTTCTAACTCCAAAACAGTGCAAGGAAAAATGCCCACTTCTGAACATTAGTGATTTGGAGGGGGCACTGTGGATTCCCAATGATGGAGTAGCTGATGCATTCAAGATTGGAAAAGTTTTAATTTCAGAAGCTGTTAAAAATGGTAATTACAAAGATTGGTTTTCGTATATATTTTGCTGTTATTTTATCTGGTTGTAGGTGTTAAAGTAATTGAAGGTTGCAAGGTTACAAAAATATATCAAACTGATGGTAAAGTAACTGGTGTTATGACTGAATTAGGAGAAATAAAGTGCGACTATTTCGTAAATTGTGCCGGAATATGGGCAAGAGAAGTGGGTCAATTAAGTGACCCAGCTGTAAAAGTTCCTCTACATGCAGTTGAACATCATTATCTTCATACAAAATTAATTCCTGGACTTGATCCCTTGACTCCAGGTAGTAAAAATTGTTTGTAAATGAGGATTTTTCAGAACTGATTTCCTTTAATTTTGGTGTAAAGCAATAAATATATACTAAATGTAATGTTTAGATTTGGACAAATATGAAAAACCACATAGATAAATGATTTGTATTAACATTTACAAAATTGTACAATCAAAATATATTTTTTATAAAAGAAATAAAATTTTTAGTTGTACGAGATCTTGATGGTCATGTGTATTTTCGAGAAAATGATGGTAGAATTCTAGCGGGAGGTTTTGAACCTGAAGGACAACCCGCTTTTGAATCTGGAAAAATTGGAGGTGAGAAAAATATTGCCTTTAAAGTAAAAAAAAAAAAACAGATTAATATAAAAATTTCAATTTAAGTTACTAGTAAAAATCGTTTTCTGCGCGAAAATTGGGATCATTTTCATGTACTACTTGAACAGATATTGCAAAGGGTCCCGAGCTTACGAAATGCCGTTTTATACCGTTTGGTTAATAGTCCTGAAGCATTTAGTGCAGACTGTAAATGGATTGTTGGTGAAACACCAGAGGTAAAACAATGATATTTAATAAAGTGGCCGTTTATGGCAATATTCCAAATTTTAGATTGCAAATTATTTGATAGCTGCAGGAATGAAAACTGTTGGATTGTCAGCAGTGGGAGGAGTAGGGCAAGCTACTGCTGAATTAATAATAAATGGTAATACCTCTTTCGATATGTACGAGATAGAAGTGTCCAGATTTTTGGGATTGCATAACAATAGAAAATTTTTGCGAGATCGTGTAAAAGAGGTCGTTGGGTTGCATTATGGTCTTATATATCCATATCATGAGTTCAAAACCGGGCGTAATCTTAGGACATCACCTGTTTATCCGAAATTTCGAGAATTTGGAGCAGTTTTTGGACAAGTAATGGGATATGAAAGACCCAATTGGTTTGATCCGGATATCAAAGGTAATATGCCAAATAATAAAAATTCGACCAATTTTTAAAAATTATAAAATTCAAAAGTATTATGGAAATATATTTTTAAATTATGTTTAATAAATTCAGTGTCAGAAGAAGAAGAATCTGGATGGTTTATTCCATATCGTACAGCTTATACAAATACTTATAGTAAACCCCCATGGTTTGATTTGGTGTCGTCAGAATATGAAGCTTGTCGAGAAAGAATTGGAATAAGCGATTATTCTTCGTTTACAAAAATTGATTTGTGGGTATGAAATATTTTTTTAAATGTCTATATCTAACTAATATTCTCATTAACTCTTTTGGGTCTTCAAAGCAAAGATTTTGAATTATTCATTATGCACATCCTTTTTGTTTTAGTCAAAAGGAAACGAAGTAGTGAACGCTTTACAATATGTATGTTCTAATGATGTGGATGTTTCTTTAGGAAACATAATTCATACGGGAATGCAGAACCATCATGGTGGTTACGAAAATGATTGTTCTCTTATACGACTATCGGAAAATCAGTAAGAATAAAAAATATACGCTCAAATTTCATAAATATTAACGAAATTTTTGTTTTAGTTACATGATGATAGCCCCATCTATACAGCAGACAAGGTGCAAAGTTTGGTTGCAAAAGCATTTGCCTTCTTCAGTGGCTATGTCAGATGTAACGAGCATGTTTACAGCTCTTTGTATAATTGGACCTTTTACTCGAACAATGTTATCTGAACTTACTGACACAGACTTAAGTCCCAAAAATTTTCCCTTTTTTACATACAAATTATTAGATGTCGGCTTGGCTAACGGAATAAGAACACTGAACATAACACACACAGGTGAATTGGGATATGTACTGTACATACCAAATGAGGTAATTTTGAAGTATTACAATTTTATCAGCAGAAAACTAAAAATTTTTTTAGTATGCACTTCATGTTTATTCGAGACTGATGCAGTTTGGCAAAAAGTATGGTTTAAAACATGCAGGTTACTATGCTACTAGGGCCCTAAGAATTGAAAAATTTTACGCATTTTGGGGCCAAGATTTAGATACGAGGACAACTCCTTTGGAATGTGGACGCATGTGGAGAGTAAAATTTGATGTAAGAAAATTTATTACTAATCAATGTTTAAAATAATTAGGGAATGTCCCAATTAGAAAAACGTCGAATTTATCGGAAAAGACACTCTTTTAAAACAACGAGAAGAAGGGGTACAACGTATTTATGTGCAGTTAATACTAGAAGATCACAATAGTGAAACTGATTTGTGGCCATGGGGCGGAGAACCATTCTACAGAAATGGAAAATGTGTTGGAATATGCACGACATCTGGCTATGGATTTACGTTTCAAAAGCAGGTATTTTTGTAACGTTATCATTGGACTTATTTTTAGAGGAAAATTAATATACATTTTGTTTTAGGTTTGCTTAGGGTTCATTCAAAACCTTGATGATAATGGGGTTCCTCAAAAAGTTACTAATGAATATGTTCTGTCAGGAGATTATGAAGTTGATATTGCAGGAATCAGGTAAAAAATTAAAATTAAACTCACTATTTGAATGAGTTTTATTTTTATTGTCATGAGTTGCTATCAAGTTATGGTTAATTACTAGAATAATAAAAACGATTCTAAATATAATCCACTACGTGAAGTTATGTTGGCAGCATTTAAATATTTAAAGCCAACTTCAAGGAGCATGTTGTGCACCTTTACCTTTATTGTTATTTTACCAATCATTCCAAAATAAAATATACATCTTTTTAAATTTAAAAAGCAGGCGTCATCATTTTTATGCTAGTCTATGTTTTATGCTGTCTGTCATCTACAAAGTTATCATGTGTCACATTCGAATTTAAATCGTTAGTAAAAAATTACAAAATGTTAGTGAATACCACCATTTATCGCGTAATAATGAACGCGCTTGAACGACTTGAAAAGGTCACTAATAAAGTCAACAAATCTGATGGCTCTTTAAATGAAGTCAAGGAAAAGATAAAGGTTCTTAAAGAAAAGAACGACAAGTATTTTGAAGAAACATTTCAACAGGCGGAAGAAGAAAAGGGCAGGATAAACTTATACAAGAAACAAATAAACGATCTTAAAAATAAATTATGTGAAAAAAATAAAAAGTTTGAGGGAGTTGTCAATCAACTAAAATCTCTTATAACAAAGTTGAACAAATTAACTGAAGAAAATAAAGAACTTGAAATACAGCGCGATAAACTTCTTAAGGAAAACGAATATCTAAAGAAAAAACGATCACACAAAAGGATATATTTTGGGGAAGGTGACCAAAGTTCATTAAATAAATTGAATGCTGTCAGCACAAATGATGAACTGAAAAAGGTGCAAATGGAAGAATGTGGAACTTTATACGAAAATGACACATTTAGTAAAACTAATACAGTTTCCTCCTGTTTCTGTTATCCTATTGAAGTTCGCAGTAAGATTTTAAGTTTTGAGGGTAGTGGTAAAAAAAAGAAGTCACATAAAACTAAAGAATGCGATATATATAAAAATAAAAATAAAAAAAGAATAGTAACATCTGCAAATAATAAAGAATCTCATGAGAATACTGATGAGATAAAATCAAAATCGGGGAAGAAGACTTCTTCATTAATGGGAAAAGAAGTGCTTAACGAAATACAGGACAGATTAAGAAAAAGTAAACATCTTCTTAAATTGGCGCACAGTTTTAATGACGAACCTTCGCTAAAAACAAGTATAAAACGTTTAAAAAAATCTCACCTTACAATAGAAGAAAACGAAAAAGTGGGGAAAGAGCCCTCCGATCTTTCTGATGGATTTCAAATTGGCAATCTTTTACCTAATAGCGTTATAAACGGAGGAAATATAGACTTAATAGAAAAGGGAAAAGCTGTTTTAAATCTTATTGAAAAAGAGAAAAAAGAAATAAGAAGATTTAGGAAGTCGAGTAGCAAATATTTAGGTGGAGATCGTGATATTATGTCTTCAGGTGAAGACAAGCATGTTAAAGACACGACTGAGGAGCAAAAGCGTAGTCAAAACAAGTACATTAAAAAAAGCATGGAAATTTATCAATTAAACAAAAACGAATTTTATGAAGTGAGAACTGGCAAAATTCATAAATTTATGTTAGAAGAAACAGATAGCTCAAGTGACATTAACAAAGAAGGTGATAGTATTAAAATTAAAAATACGAAAAAATATAAAAAAAGAAAAGAAAAACATGCAGATAATGCATATCAAATATGCGACGGCATAAATCAAAACAACGATTATGATAATGATACTAAGAAACAAGAAGTATTTGAGAATGGGAGACTAATTAATGATAAATCTATCAAAACGGAAAAACTATCTCAAACAAATAGTGAACCAGAAGATAGAAAGCCTCTTGCAGAAACACATATTCGACACATTAAAATTACCAGAAGATATTCGCCAGATAGTAATAAGATGCCAGAAATTTTGAAAACACATGAACAAAACCAAGAACAAACAGACAATAATAGTAATAAAAACCCACTAGAATGTATAGATCACGGTACAGGTCAAACAAAACAAAAAATCAAAATGAAGAATCAAAATGCTGCCAGAACTGTAGAAAAGGAAATCGGAACAAACTACAAACAAAGAAATGAAAAGAATAAGAAAAGTTGTAAAAACGCGGTGAATGATTTTAATAATGTAAATAAGGAAAACGTTTCCGACGTTATTCAGTGTAGCATAGAAACTAGAAAATCGCTGTTAAATGATACACAAGTTCAGATTGAGAAACTCTTGGAACAAAATCAAAATGTAAACCAGCGAATGCTAGAACTAGAAGTACTTTTTGAAATACATGATGAACCTCCTAGTAGTGTACAACTTCTTCCCAATTTAATAGAAAAATAATTGTACTTCTTTTTTATTATAATTTTAAAACGATAATAAAATGATAGAACTTAAAAATAATACATACTGTATATTCTTTGTGTGCAAAAAATTTAATTAATATGCATAGTTAATATACTAATTGGTTTATAATTTTATTTGTATAAAAATAAAAATACAACACAAAAGTTACAAAACTTTTATTGTAGAGCACAATAGTATTATTTCACCACAGTGGCTTCCTCAGGTGGAAATATAATTAATAATAAAAATTATATTTCCACCTGAGGAAGCCACTGTGTGGTGAAATAATATTATTGTGGTCTACAATAAAAGTTTTGTAACTTTTGTGTTGTGTTTTTATTTTAATATGGAGTTACAAGAATTAACAGATTCGCCGATTAATTTTACTTGTCTTTCAGATATAAGGCTAAACTGAACCTACATTCACCAAAATTACCTACAAAGTTTCCAGATACTGAACGCGAAGCTTATTTTGCAACTAGAGATAAACATGAGGAACCTATAGTTATTGCCCGAAGAAAAAGTGAATGTAAATAAGTCCCTTTACAAGTGTGATAGTTTTTATTTATAAATAAATTATACTCTATTTAAGCTGATAAGCATTTTAAATAAATTTATTTTAAAATAATACCTTACAAACTATTATTATATCTTGGGGTTATACTTGTTTTAACAACTTTTTTATGTTCCCAGAAATTCGTAGAGTTCGAAATAAATAAAAAAAAAATGTAATCCGTAAGATTCTGGTACAGCAGAAGTTAAATGTCTTCAATTTAAGAATTTTTTTTGAATACTTTAAAACCTGGAAAATATCTTCTTTTATTTATATAATGACCTCCATGCAAAAATGTTTATATCAGTATTTATTTAGTTTTAAAAAGAACTCTAAACATCAGTAAATTCTCGAGTTATGTCATATTCACATGAAGTTTGTTAGAATCATAGGTCATTAGAGGTCAGGTTCAGGTTTTTCAGGTTGTTTATTATTTTTATGTTTTAATCTATGATAAATTTATTAGTCACATACAATGAATTCTATACTTACGTACCTGGAACGGCTACGAACTGTTCTCAGCTATAGGTATGCTATAGGTTCGAGTGTTAGGAGCAAGCGTGAAAGAGATGGTCTGATGTTACGGAAACCTGTCTGTCATTCTTGTGTGTTTGGTGCTTGTTCAATGAATAAACAGCAAATAAGTTATCCAAAATTACCTTCCAGAATTATATTGGCCGTTACTGTTCCCAAGTTTTTAAAAAAAGAATACAAAACTATTTTATGCTTTATTATTATCTATAGGAACAGGAGTTACTTATTGACCAATAAAACAATTTTGAATTTAGAAAGTTTATGTCCGAACGATGTGAAGTGTAATTAGTAACTAACTTTGTTAAACTAAAAATAATGAAAAGAAAACTAATAAATCCGCTGACCTAGCCCCCAGACATACTTCGTTAGCGAGATCAACCATTAAATTTGATAAGGTACAAAAAACCTGAATCCGGGACAAATATTGCTTCTAGAAAAATCCGGGACGCAACGTGGAAATCCGGGACTGTCCCGGCCAATCCGGGACGTATGGTCACCTTACCTTATGTAACGTTAGCAAATTCAGCATTGACAACTTCTCCCCTTGTAAGACGAAGTTTTACACTTTTATGAGGATTGAAATATGACAAATTAAATTCGTTATCATCGAATTATTTTTTTCCTATTATTATTAAATTGAAAAAGGGTGGAAAAATTCATCTCTAATAAATCCTTCTTAAAATTAGATTAAACAAAACTTACATATAGAAAATGTCAAGCAATCTTAAATCTATTCATTTTCTGCGAGGCAGAGGAACGGCTTCTTCTTTTAACGTTTCCTCATCCTCATCCTTTTTATTTGTATTAATACAATGTTTTTTATGTCTACAGTAATAAAATGTAATTAACAAAATGATAATAATCATAAAAATAATCGTCATAATCGGGAAAATGTGAGGCGCTCTATCATCTTCCGTTGGTTTGGAGAGTTAGTTTTGATAGTTGGTCCAAGCCAATTGATTTTAGATTTAGTTGTACAGGTTTTACATTTAAAATATACTTAATGTTTGTTGGTAAATAAACAGGAGTTTCTAACGTGACATCTTCGATATTAATATATTCGAAGTTTTGGACTACGAATGAGCAAGGATTTCGTAGGGGCGTAAACTTAATTCAAATCATTCGTAAAATAGTGGCTCCTTACTTAAACTGCAGAATGCGACATGAGATCAAAAATTATTAAATTTAAAACTACATTGAAGAGGTGCTACAGTTTGGCAAAAGATGAATAGATTAATTTTATTTAGAAATTTTTAAATTTAGTAATAATTGTGGCAGTAGGTATTAAAAAATTAAATATATGAACTTGTAATTTTGTTTTTTATTTCCCGACCTCATTTAAATCATTTCTGCACATCATGTTTACATTGCTATGTATTTTTTTCTCGATACCTATTTAAATATTCAAAATAACAGAAGAAAAACAGTAAAATATTTCAAATAATGCGAGGATCGTCCATTATCCAACATAGGTTAGAAAGAGACAGATATCCGTAACCATTGCGGGTTGCCTGCGTAACCGTTTTGCCTCACCGGTCGTGCAGTTCGTAGCCGTTTCAGGTACGTAAGTATACAATCAGGGTATGGGATGTCGACGACAACGCCATCGTAGCATCTGTCTTCCCAACTAAAACGCCTTTGTTTATTACCTCTAAATTACCGGATTTGATTGTGATGACGATTAAAAATTGTCGTTCATTGTCGTTGCGGATCCTAGATGACGATTATAGATAAGAAGCTCGTTTTCTGAATTCGACATCAGCGCCATCTCACCAAGTGTCTTCCCAAGCTAAATTGAAGAGTGAGAGAGAAGATGGAAAATTCTACATAGAAAACTACCATACCGGCTATGGCGCGAATTTTAAAAACGTGAAGCATATAGGGTTTTTGTTATGATAATTTATTATTATAAAAATAAAGAAAATACGTTAACACAAAACTACATATATTTAATTAAAGGTAGAATTACTGTAACGTAATAAATAGTGCGAATACAATAATACAAATACAGTTACAATTTTATATAAAAGAACTATTGCATTATTCTTTTTTAAAAGTATAAAAAAAATAGCAAATTTTAAATAACAGGACATAAAAAATTGTTAATTTCGATAAAATCCAGTAGCTTCTGTATGACAGCAGTTTGATGAAGGAGATCTGGTCGATCTGGTAACACTCGCAACGCCTGAGTAGTGAAAGTGATGCTTCTAATCAAGGTAGTAAACTTACTTGAGGGATGGAATAATTTATGCCCTTATACTCTTTCAAGTGAAAAAACAAGTTTTCAGGTTATTCACACTTTATCAAAAAAGTCAATAAACAAAAACACAAAACTGTACAATGATTGATCGATCATACAACAAATTCATAAACAAATTGATGCTCTAGGTTGATGCACATATGATAGGAAATCCCAAATTTTACGTGCACACTGGTGCGCGCCCTATGTGCATTTATCCGCAACAGGGTATGGGATGTCGACGGTAACGCCATCGTAGCATCTGTCCCACCAACTAAATCGCCTTTGTTTATTACCTCTAAATTACTGACAGTAGAGAAAATTTGGTTATGAAGACGATTAAAAATTGTAGTTCATTGATGGTTCATTGTCGTTGCGTATTAATGCACATAGGGTGCGCATCAGTGTGCACGTAAAATTTGGGATTTCCTATCATATGTGCATCAATTTGTTTATGGTTTATGAACTTGTTGTCGTATGATCGATCAATCGTTGTACAGTTTTGTGATGGTTTTGTGTTATAAGTTTTTCGTTTTTGTTTGTTGACATTTTTGATGAAGTGTGAAATTACCTGAAAACTTGTTTTTTCACTTGAAAGAGTATAATATAAGGGGTATAAATTATTCCATCCCTCAAGTAAGTTTACTGCCTTGATTAGAAACATCACTACTCGTTGCGAGTGTTACCAGATCGACCAGATCTCCTTCATCAAACTGCTCTTATACAGAAGCTACTGGATTTTAAGAAATCAACAATTTTTTATGTCCTGTAATTTAAAATTTGCTAATTTTTTTATACTTTTAAAATAGAATAATGCAATAGTTCTTTTGTATAAAATTCTAACTGTATTTGTATTACTGTATTCGCACTATTTATTACGTTACTGTAATTATACCTTTAATTAAATATATGTACTTTTGTGTTAACGTATTTTCTTTATTTTTATAATAATAAATTATGATAACAAAAACCCATTGCCATTTACAAGTAATATCACCAGATAGCGCATTTGTGCATATCGTCCTTATCTGGTTGTAATTAGTATTTCCCCATATAATTTATAGACGCTCAAAACAAAATATTTATATTGTACAATGTGAAAATGTGAATTAAGAAATGATTAGCATACTTAAAGTTTTTAAAATGTGTAATAAATTGTCCGTTGTTTCTATTTAATGTGCAAGTGTTAAAAACTTATAAGAACGTTAATACTTTTGTAAGAAGAATAAACGAACATTGTGCATTCGTCGGTTTGTTGATAAATCTAAAAGTGGTGTGTTCCCGTTTTTTGTAAATAATAATATGCATTACATACTTACAGTTGAAATACTGTTAAAATATTTTTAGATTATACCAAGCAAGAGTAGCTGGCCTATCTAGTCAACTTTCACCTCTGTGATGAAAAGTATTATGTCTCAAAAAAATATATCTTGATAAAGGAAAAAAACAGGTTTAACCCTCATAAGGTATTATTTATATTTTAGTATTTTATAGTTAGTATAGGGTCATCAGTTTATTCTTTTATCTTTAAGTTTGAATAATTTTCAATTTTGTTTGTATTTTCCTTTGTCCTTTGTTTCAAATTGTACTAATTTTAAGTATTCCTATTTTAATTATAATAAAAAAACATACTTTACTTTTCTTTTTTTTTTAATAAAAAATAAAGAAAACAAAACAACCCTATGCGTTGCTACGAATTTCAAATTTTCCGCCATATGTTAATGTTCTATTGATTGTTAGATGGCACCAGAAGATCGACATTGTCCTATATTTTAGTAGCACAAAGTAGCTGCGTCCCGTATGAGCTTTTTGACATTTGCTACAGTGGGCAGCACAATCGTTCAAAATTTAAAGCTCCCGATCTATTTTGTCTATGGTTGTCAGTTGTTATGTCCATGTCATAGATTAGAGAAGGTTTATAGATGCTTAACTCTATTGGAAACTGCTTACAGCGGCACCTTGCAGGTGTTGTCACTAACTAAAATTGTAAGGCGCGCAATTTGAATGGGTTGGTGTCTTTATTCTTGCATGTATAAAGCGTAAAGTGTAAAATTGACAAGTAGCAACGTGCTTTTCTTTTTCTATAAAAGAAAACGCATGGTTTCTTTCATTAAAAAAAAGAAAATACATTGTCACTTGTCAATTTTACACTTCAATGGCATGTTGAAAGTGCACAATAAATAAAAAGTTAAGAATACTGAAAAAGTATTTATTGAAATAAAGAAGATTTTAAAAAACATTAATTACACCTTAAGAATAGTGTAATAGTGAATTTTCATTAAGTGTAATGTATATAAAGTATATTCAAACAAATTTAACAACATTTAAGAAATAATGAAACAGTAATGAGAGAAAAAAGATAAGTATGTTACAAAAGAGATACATATCGTAAAAACTAAGCACAATTTGATGGCTATTGTTGCTTTTAACTCATAACTGGAGAAAAACAGGGCTCATGTGGAAATAAAAGTAAAAACGTAAAAATATGACCAGGAAACTGGCTGCGAGAAATTTAATGGTTCTTTTTCGAGTTCGATATAATAAATTACTTCCAAATTTTCTCGTTTCCTTAATATATCCCTTTGTATTAATATTACTCCATTTATGAAATTATTGTAGTTTACTCTAACGACTAAGTACAAAGAAAAATTAATGTTACTTTATAGGAATAGAAAACTTTTAAATTACTTCATCAAAGAACTAGGCAGTGTACAAGAGCTGTAGAGGATGCAATGGTTGTTGTAGATTTCATGTACCTCCTTTATCCCTATGGATATTAACTGAAGGACATATTTTATATAGGTACTACTGTTTTGTTTTTTTGTTTTGTTGTTTTCGCGGAAGAGGTGAAATCTTCAAAAATCTCCGCACATGCGACAGTAATGTTGGATCGTTGTTGGATTCTCTTCGAGGAGGGCCTACCAACCGAAATCTATCTACCTCACGTCGTTATAGGACGTTGTTGTTGATATCTAAAAACAGAAATACAAAGAGTAATAACTGCTTTATTGTTAATTTCGTACGCGGCACTTACTGGGTTGTATCATGGAAGAATGAGCGAGAAACCTGCAGTTTTAGATTTCACGCCCAAAAAGGCACCTGTACAAAAAATGAAATTATAATAACAAAACGCACAAATAAGAAAAACTGAAAAGTACATAATGTGATTCAAGAACACTTACCGGAAATTGTTGCTATAAACGCTTATGTCTCTGGGGGAGGTGTTTCCGGTAGCAACTTTGAACCCAATGCTGTAACAAAAAATGTCTAAAAATCGTCAGCTACGGTTTAGTATGTAGAAATAAAGAGGTTGCAGCACAGTACTTACCGGAAGTAACGGTTTTCTATTTTTTTCTTTGAAACTTCATGTAGTGTAGATGTTGTTGAGCTGCATAAAGTTTCATTGGGTCGGACGAATCACCAACCCTTTTAGTATTTCAGTAATAGTTTTAATCTATACGAACAGGTGGAATTGAGAAATGGGTTCGTCAATAACCGCTTCAAGTCATGCTTGCCATTATCTTCCATACTCTGTCTAAGTACAGCCTGATGCAATATTTCTTTTTTATAGACAAAATATCATTATTGTGTAGGTATATCATTCGTAAAAAAGTGTAAGAATGTTTAAAAAATTGATTTGCAACTTTATTGCGGTCATATTTTCCTATTTGCAAGCAGTATTATTGTAAATGTATGATGGTTGTGGGTAGGTAATTACAAAAGGGATATTTGATAGAATTCAAATACTCCAAACTATGCAGTATTTAAATAGAAGGTGAAATACAATTTTATGTATCTTTTGCAAATGACATAACAGTCGAAACAAATTTGTAAAGCAATTACAATATATTTAAGTGAAATTTTTCCAATTGTGTTTTGTATTCAACTTCTATTTTTATTGAATTAAAATGTTTCACAACGAATGTACCACATCTTTAAGTTTTATGCAGTATTAGTTTTAATAAAGTATCAGTACCTACGTGTACGTACAAAATACTTCTCATTTTATTTAGGAGTAAGTTTATTTGTTGAAAATAGGTACATATAGAAGACATTGTTCAATAATCAATTGTTGTTTTGTAAATTATTAAAAGTGCGACGTCACAATTTCCCTATGTGAATGATTGTAATTTTTCAACGTTGGTATCTTCATAATTTCTTAAAATATCAAAAAACTATTTATACCAAGCTATTTGTAACATAAAAGAGCTTCACTGTAAATAATAAAAAATTGCATATATCCAATTGTACATTCGCCTTGTACCATAGACTACATTGTACCTATTACTTATGGTAACCAAGGTCACAAGCAGAAATTCGCATTATTTGAGATAGGTACTTAATTAACGAATAAATAAACAGCATGTTCGCATTACTATTACGATAACGCCAAAGATTGATGTCGCGATGTAATTTTGAATTGTGATTCATCACCTTCAAAAATTCATAACGAAACAAAGTACAGATTAATTGTTGAATAGATTAGTTGTACGTTTTATTTTATTTATAATACCTACATACAATTCTCGTGTCACGGTGTTTGTAATTAAACTCCTCCGAAATGGCTCGACCGAGTTTCCTGAAGTTTTGTGTGCATATCGGTTAGGTCTGCGATACGTACATTTATTTTTTTTCCCCTAAATGTTAAGGGTGGTCTACCCCTACATTTTTTTTAAATTTTTAGACAATATTGTTTTTATTTTTTTATGATACAGCATACAAAAATACATACAACCCTTAATTTTCATACCTACTGATTTCACGTCATCAATTAACGATTAATTATTACCAGTAATATTCACAATATAAGTTAAGAATTAATTAGTAAATTAATTGCTCAAAATTTAAAAGGCGTCCATGTGTTCAAAAAAAACATTAATTCCGATGTACCATTTTACAACTAAACAAGCATGTGCCGAAAGCTGCATGAGACCTATTAGGTAAACAATATTATCGCCTATATTTTATATACCTACGTATATACCATATATGTAAACTTACAGCAATACCCGGCGTTGCTCGAGTAAGAATATCTCACGTTTGATGGAATATTCTAGAATATTCGCGAATTTAGAACTATCCAGAACATCCTTTTATGATTTCAAATATTCTCTCACTTTTTTTACCACTCTGAAACATTCTTGAATGATCTTCACACAAAATTTCAGGACAATCGGTCGGGCCATTTCGGAGGAGTTTAATTACAAACACCGTGACACGAGAATTTTATATATTAGATTATTATAATGTCTATAATTGTAATTTCTTAATTTTCATTCGAGAATTAACATTATCTACCTACCTATGTACATAATTTTAATTCCAGAATAACAATTCAAAATATATACATACATAATTTTCATTCGTACATAGAAGTTGGGTATCAATACAATTTCATCTTAGAAAATTGAAAATTTCTGTTTGGGGGCTGTTCAGTCACAGTCGGGAAACACCACAAACCTTTATCAGTTAGATTACCAGTCAGTTGGTAAATATAATTTAAATTTCTTTGTTCATAATATAATTACAATGGTATAATTTTAATTAAAATTTACAAAATTTGAAGAGTTCAACTGATTATGTTTGAAAATATGACAATAATTTTAAATTAAACTTCTATTACCCAACAAAACAAATACTTTACTTATTGTAAACTAAAACTTAAATCTTTACCTAGTCAATAGAAAATTAATTGATTTCCGCAGTGGGTCAGGTCAGAGCAGTTTACCTCCGGCAATAAACGATTAAATGCAACCAAACAGGCAAAATTCCACACATGTAACAAAGAATAAAATTTACTGTTCTGTTAATAATATAGTTTAAATATTGTACTCACCGGGGGTCCACTACCCCCTAACTAAATATGTGATTGATTTATGTTATCCATTTATCACATCGACATCAACCAGGTTTTAAATAATAATTACATACTGTTTACCCCTTGATTATCTTCGATCTTCAACTACTAGCTAGAGTCACCTGAAAAAGTAGAGGCTTCCCCGGACGCCTGTACATAGCGTCCCAATGCATCGTAACCCGAGGGTTCCGAATACATGTCATCGAGGATCTCATAACGCCCTTATTATGAGTCTCTGATCTCTCGAGGAACCATGGCACTTTTGCCAGGCACATTTGCAACTGAGGGCTTAATGAGCTCATTCACTAACTTCACAACCACATGATCATTAAATACGTATTACTTTTACTGATCATTTAATAACTTCACAAATATATGATCATTCAATACTTATTACTTTTACTGATCATTCAATTACTATACACTTTATCAAAATACATATTTCACAACTTACTCGCTGGAGTTATATCGCACCACTGTGTGTTTAATCTGCCTGTTTGGTCTATTTTCTCTCTCTCTCTCGAGAACATTCTTTTAAACAAAATAAGAACAACTCTGTGACTCATTTTAAAACAAACACAGCTGCAATTAATACTCCAATATCAAAGAAGGCTTATTTATTAACACCTTTAAACAAGAGGGTAAAATATATAATAAAAAGAACAATAAAAAAAATGTTAAACAATTATAAACGTTACATTCGGCCAACCTGAAAATTTGTTGCGGCCGCGCGACATTAATCACTATTTGAAACGTCAGGTAGAGGGACCCCGTCTTCTCCACTTTCACTTGCTGTAGCATCTGAGATCCCTCCAGGAACCTTCCACGGTTTCATACGATCCACGGCGATGACATTGTTGTATTTAACCGTAGAACTTCGAGTGGAACCAGGCATATCCTTGACGCAATATCTATCGTTGGGTAGTACTTTAGTTACAATCATAGGACCAGCGTATTTAGGGCTAAGTTTTTTACTCTGTCCGTCTGCAGATTTCTTTGTTAAAATTAGTACAAGATCCCCAATTTTATACCTTTTGGCTGGCTTTCTGTTTTTGTCAAAACGACACTTCTGTTGCTCCTGGTTTTTCCGAATGTTAGAAAGAGCCTCAGCTCTCATTTTGCCCAAATCTTGTAAGTCAACAGGAGTATCTAGTTCAGCGGTGATTAGGCTATCATGTTTTGGTCGTGGTATATATCCCATGAGTAATTGAATAGGTGATCGTTTTGTTATTTGATGTACTGTGTTGTTTATTGAAAATTGTACTTTATTGACCTGTTGGTCCCAAGTATCTTCTGATTTAGAAGTTGTTGATAGTGCCGTTTGGATCGTGCGGTGCACTCTCTCCACTTGACCGTTAGCTCTTGGGGTGGCGACTGCATTTAAAATGGGCCGAATATTATGACTCTTACAAAAGGCGGAAAATCTTTTTGAAGTAAATGCCGACCCTCGGTCGGTTATAATGCGCGTTGGTACGCCGAAAGTATCAAATACACTATCAAGATAGGTTATTACGGGTTTGGATTTCGTGGATTTCAGTGCCCTCATGGAAACATATTTCGTAAAGGCGTCTATGAGTACAATCAAGTACATGTTTCCCTTGGAAGTTTTTTGAAATGGTCCTAGGTGGTCCAGATGTATCGTATGGAATGGTATTGGCTCTTTGGCTATCGGGTGCAAATATCCCTCACGGCGTCCAGATGGTATCTTATTATAAAGACAAGGGATACAATTTGCAATATAGTTTTCTACGTAGTTTCGCATACGAGGGAACCAATAACGATCGCAGATTTTCAAAAGGGTTTTCTCAGCAGCGAAATGCCCTGATTCGTCATGAGCCCATCGTACAATTTGATTTCTGAATCCATGCGGTACGACCAATTGAATTCCCCTGGGAGTAATCCGAAAAATACGGTTGTTACGAAGAGCGTAGTTTTTATAAATTGATTTATCATAAGCGCTTTCTGGTGGTCTAGATAATATGTCGTGAATCAGTTTGATCTTTTCATCTGATAATTGCCCTGAAAGGATCCAGTCAGCTTCTTCTATTTGCATGATATGTTCAGCTGGTGCTTCTTGAGAACTAGGGTTGCGACTTAGCGCATCCACATGTTGCATGCGACTACCGGGTCGGTGTTCTATGGTAAAGGTATATTCTGATAATAGCAACCACCAACGAGCAATTCGAGGAATCAGGTCCCTTTTAGTTGATGCTGTCTTTAATGCGTTACAATCAGTGACCACCCGAAAGTTGATGCCTATCAAATATATTCGGAACTTTAACAAGGTTTCGACGACAGCGAGGGTTTCCAATTCAAAGGAATGGTAATTGGCTTCAGCTTTGTTCGTATGGCGGCTAAAGTACGCCACTGGTCGTAACAATTTATCGTGGAGTTGAAGTAGAATACCAGCTATTCCTTCCTGGCTGGCGTCGGTGTGTACTTCAGTAGGGGCAGTCGGATCATATAACGCTAGAATCGGCCTACTGCTTAATTTATCTTTTAAGATCTCAAAAGCATGTTGCTCTCGTTCTCCCCAAGTCCACGGTCTATTTTTTTTTGTAAGTGCGGTCAATGGTCTCACTATTGAAGCATAATCTTGCACGAACTTCCTAAAATATCCCGTCAAACCTATAAACTGTCGAATATTCTTAATGTTTTTCGGCACTGGGAAGTCGGAGATTGCTTGGACCTTATCACTTCCGGGTCTGGCGCCTAGTTGATCTATTTCATAACCCAAATATGTGATGGATGAGTAAAGAAAATGACATTTCTTGGCATTGAGCGTCAATCCCTCCTTGCGTAGTGTGGATAATATGACTTTGAGGTTGTTTACATTTTCTTTCTCTGTTTTGCTCGGAATAACGATATCATCTAAGTAAACTCCACTGATGGTCTGACATGGACTCAAGATTTTGTTCATCAAGCGTTGGAATACAGCTGGCGCGTTGGTCAGCCCGAATGGCATGCGATTGAATTCATATTGGCCTTCCGGAGTAATAAAGGCTGTGTATGGTTTACTGTTCTCGGCAACGGGTATCTGATGATAGCCGGAGCTGAGGTCTAGAGTAGTAAATATCTTGCATCCGCTAAGCTTATCGATCTGGTCGTCGATCCTGGGTAACGGGTATCTTTGTTTTATCGTTCTTAGGTTTAATTTGCGATAGTCGATGCACATCCTATCCTGGCCATTCTTTTTCTTTACTAAAATAATGGGGGACGCATATGGTGATTCCGACTCCCGGATTATTTCGGCTCCTAATAGTTCTTTAATCATATTCCTGACTTTATCTTTTTCAGTGACAGACAGTCGATAGGGTCGATACCGGAAAGGAGTATCGTCGGACAGTTTAATATCAATTTGTGCCGAACTGGCGATTCCTACTTGTCCTCTCGCTTCTGCGAAACAATCTCTAAATTCTTGTAGTAAGTCCAATAGCTCTTTACGCATTTGTTCATCACGCGTACCAATGTTAAGGTCCAGTTCCGACAACTGGGGTAGCTGAGCAACATCAATATGCAAAACTGTATCAGTGTTATCATCTGCGGCTTTATAACAGGGTGTAGCTCGTACAATAGGATGCTTTGCCTTCAAAGTTAAGTCGCGACCTGATAAATTGATGATTGGTATAATTATCTCTTGGTCATGCTGCAAGCGAACGATTATTCGTGGGATAGCGTACTCTTTGCCAGGTTCGTACCTCATACATGCTTCAATCAAGACATCCCCTTCGAAATCGGACGTACTGAATACATAAAGATTACTTACATGAGCAGGAGGAATGACTACAGACTCATAGAGCCACAAAGGTATTTTGGATATCGGAACAGTCTCCTCCATTGTTGAAAAAGTTAACGCTTCACTGGTTTTTGTAACTAGTATATTAGGTTGTTCGGTGAACGGTTGTCCAAGTAGCACAGGAATATCTTGAACATGGTCTGGAACTACTAAGAACTTCACTGTTTTGTAAATATTGTCCACTTTAACACTTAACGTCACTTCACCTAACGTCACAATTTGTCCCTCACCGTAGCCACGCACACACTTTCTAATATTGGTGTCGATTTCGCAGTTTAGTTGTTCCGCTTCGGTTTTGCGAATGAGATTACAACTGGAACCAAAGTCCACAAAAACGCGTAGGGGTTTACCATTAACTTCTGCATTCTTGAAATATTTTTTGTTGAGTTCCGTTGTTAGTCATAATACTCTTTCTGACGATCCACCGGATGCTTTAGAGCTTGAAGTCTTCAGGCGACAGTCTTGAATTTTATGGCCCAATCGGTGGCAATGCGAACACTGTGGGATACGGCAATCAAATGATTTATGCCCCTTTTTGTTACATTTAAAACAGCGCACATGCAGTTTGTTGTCTTGATGTGTCCTTTTAAATTGATATTTATTAATTTTTTTGTTAGATGAGGACGCATGTGCTGAGGACGTTGGCCTTGGGTGCACGGTGTCACAACTCTTCAAAAAGGTCAACAATGCTTCAGTGGTTTGGTAATCATTGGATTTGGCGGCTGCTTGAATAACTTCGTCGGGAATTCCTCCAATAACACAAGACACGGCATCACTTCCAAAAATCTTGCAGTTATTTAATAAAGTTACTTTCTCGTAATAGTACGTTAGATAGGATTCATCTGGCTTCTTCACGCGCGCCATTAACTTTTGTAAGTTTTGAAAGAAATCGGTACGCACAGGGAAGGATTTTATTAATTCAGTCTTCCATTGTTCCCATGTAAATTGTATCGTTGGTAAACTTTGATACCACTGCTTTGCTAGGCCGTCTAATTTTGATATTGCATTGAACACCGTTGTCTCATCACTCCACTGATACAACCTTTTTAGTTCATCTACTCGTCGGCACCAATTAGTGATAGACTGCTGTGGTTCTTCTGGATTGAAAGTTGGTATAAAATTGTTATGCAGAGGTAACAGTTGTGGTCGTCCCTGAGTAGTTTGCAATTCCAAAAGTTTTACCATATTTTGCACGATATTTGATAATTCCGAAAGTTGTGAAGGATTTTCGGATGGTACATTGACTGAAGTGCTGGTTCCTTCATCGTCAGAAGATGATGGTACACGCGCTACTTGACGACGTCGTTTATTACGAGTAACCGACAAATTTGATTGTGACATCTCTCTGTATATATACTAATTGTAAATTCGAACAACAACGTATTTCGTTCGCGAAATGAACTAGACTAAAATTATTAAACAAGACTCGAAGTCTATCAAACGCTATTTATCTTGAACCATGTGAATTATTAATAAACAAGTAGCAGGTAGCGAAATTATAAACATCCGTCAACCGAGTTGTTAGCCTGATAACAAAATATTCCCGCGATTCAGACTTTGAGTCATAATTGGTATTTACATAATATATATGTAGGTACCGAAGATAAACAGACTAACGTGACCCCACACCTGACTGTAAACTAAAACTTAAATCTTTACCTAGTCAATAGAAAATTAATTGATTTCCGCAGTGGGTCAGGTCAGAGCAGTTTACCTCCGGCAATAAACGATTAAATGCAACCAAACAGGCAAAATTCCACACATGTAACAAAGAATAAAATTTACTGTTCTGTTAATAATATAGTTTAAATATTGTACTCACCGGGGGTCCACTACCCCCTAACTAAATATGTGATTGATTTATGTTATCCATTTATCACATCGACATCAACCAGGTTTTAAATAATAATTACATACTGTTTACCCCTTGATTATCTTCGATCTTCAACTACTAGCTAGAGTCACCTGAAAAAGTAGAGGCTTCCCCGGACGCCTGTACATAGCGTCCCAATGCATCGTAACCCGAGGGTTCCGAATACATGTCATCGAGGATCTCATAACGCCCTTATTATGAGTCTCTGATCTCTCGAGGAACCATGGCACTTTTGCCAGGCACATTTGCAACTGAGGGCTTAATGAGCTCATTCACTAACTTCACAACCACATGATCATTAAATACGTATTACTTTTACTGATCATTTAATAACTTCACAAATATATGATCATTCAATACTTATTACTTTTACTGATCATTCAATTACTATACACTTTATCAAAATACATATTTCACAACTTACTCGCTGGAGTTATATCGCACCACTGTGTGTTTAATCTGCCTGTTTGGTCTATTTTCTCTCTCTCTCTCGAGAACATTCTTTTAAACAAAATAAGAACAACTCTGTGACTCATTTTAAAACAAACACAGCTGCAATTAATACTCCAATATCAAAGAAGGCTTATTTATTAACACCTTTAAACAAGAGGGTAAAATATATAATAAAAAGAACAATAAAAAAAATGTTAAACAATTATAAACGTTACATTATTTACTGTGTACATTAAAAATATGCACATCACTGAGTAGAGGCTTATGTTTTTTGAAGTGTCAAACGTAACCGTAATTCGGTTTAAAAAAAAATTACTATTCATCACCTACAAGCAATTTCGTTTATAAATGCATTGTTAATCGGCAATGGCAATATTATCAGTTTGCAGATATACAATAATGTTTTGACTTTCTAAGAGCAACGTGTAAACAGTTAATATATACATATTTACTTTCTAAATATACCATATCACTGATATGAGGGCAGTTTTCAACGGGATCAACTATTTTTTTATGCCTACAATATTTTGTAAACAAATATATTTCGAATACCTCTTACTTTTCTTACTGAAAATTGATGAAATAATTATACACTTTTGTCACATATTTCACAATTTTTCAAACATCGATACAGAAGTGTATATATATTTACATGTAGTAGTCTTCGATACGACTTTTCAATTATTTTTTACTTAATTACATACCTTTCTGAACATTTATTCCCTAATTCCTTCTAAAGACAAGTAAAATGGATACAATCTCACTACATTATTTCAAAATTAGAAACATTTTCACTCATAATCACAAATCATTTTTCCTCCCATGTTTTCATCGACATTCGTAGGTTCGCGGGCTTCGCTGTTTACCGGCTTCTGCGAGATTTTCCCCGGTTTCATTTATCATTCCTTTTATGATCAAAATTCGTTTTTCTATAGGCAACCCATTTTACTCTCACCTTTGATTAAATTTTGTGTCAGTACTTATCGCGTCATCTATTGCGATGTATTGTCAATCTAATATTCACTAAATGTACAAGTAGCGCCACCTGCCACGTGTTGTCATGAACCTTTTTTGACACACGAGTTAACACCCCATGGTCCATGTCAAGCTGTGGTGTCACAAGCAATATCACAAAAAAAAATGCATAAGAAAGTAATTTCTAAAAATTAAAAGATTTAAAATAAGTTAACGACAAAACTTCCACAAGATGTCGAGGCATCGTAATGTGAGATCAATGAACTACTCGGAAGGTATAGACGTTTTTTCAAAATTGAATATATATTTTATTTAATTTATAATTTTAAGAGTATGATGGATACGACGATGTTTATGGACATTCCGTGGAAGATGACCACTGTATTTCTCCTAGTGAAGCAGCTTTTATGTATGACCGAGAAGGATCCAAAAATAAACAAAAAATAAGTGCATTTTTTCAAACAGAGTCAGACATAGTTGAGGAACAGGA
>CM055656.1:16532439-16558220 GCA_029378335.1 Agrilus mali
TTCAGGTGACTCTAGCTAGTAGTTGAAGATCGAAGATAATCATGGGGTAAACAGTCTGTAATTATTATTTAAAAACCTGGTTGATGTAGATGTGATAAATGGATAACATAAATGAATCACATATTTAGTTAGGGGGTAGTGGACCCCCGGTGAGTACAATATTCAAACTATATTATTAACAGAACAGTAAATTTTATTCTTTGTTACATGTGTGGAATTTTGCCTATTTGGTTGCATTTAATTGTTTATTGCCGGAGGTAAACTGCTCTGACCTGACCCACTGCGGAAATCAATTAATTTTCTATTGACTAGGTAAAGATTTATCTTTTAGTTTACAGTCAGGTGTGGGGTCACGTTAGTGTGTTTATCTTCGGTACCTACATATATATTATGTAAATACCAATTATGACTCAAAGTCTGAATCGCGGGAATATTTTGTTATCAGGCTAACAACTCGGTTGACGGATGTTTATATTTTCGCTACCTGCTACTTGTTTATTAATAATTCACATGGTTCAAGACAAATAGCGTTCAATAGACTTCGAACCTGTTTAATAATTTTAGTCTAGTTCATTTCGCGAACGAAATAAGTACGTTGTTGTTCGAATTTACAATTAGTATATATACAGGGAGATGTCACAATCAAATATGTCGGTTACTCGTAATAAACGACGTCATCAAGTAGCGCGTGTACCATCATCTTCTGACGATGATGGAACCAGCACTTCAGTCAGTAGTATGGATTCGCCGGTTCTATGACCGGAGGAGGAGGAGGAGGAGGTTGTTGACCTTTATCGAGGTTAAACTTGTTGTCAATGACCGTAATTAGGGCATTGAACTTTTCGCGTTTTTGGTTCATTGACCTGTTATTAGTTTGCACACCATGTGTTATTGATCTATGACGCTTGAGAGGAGGAGGTCATTGGCTTAAAGCGAGGTCAAACTTGATATCAATGACCGTAATTGGGGTATTGAACTTTTCGCGTTAAAGTTCATTGACCGGTTATTAGTTTGTACACCATGTGCTAATGTTCTATGACGCTTGAGAGGAGGAGGTCATTGGCTTAAAACGAGGTCAAACTTGATGTCAATGACCGTAATTGAGGTATTGAACTTTTCGCGTTTTAGGTTCATTGTTCGGTTATTAGGTCATACACCAGGTGTTGATTTTAGAGGGTGTGAACGTTGTTGACCGATTGGCATGTGCATGACCGAGAATAAACTTTTATTTTGTTGTCAATGACCGTAATTGGGGTATTGAACTTTTCGCGTTTTAGGTTCATTGGCCGGTTATTAGGTCGTACACCATCTGCTTATGTTCAATGACGCTTGGGAGGAGGAGGTTGTGGTGAGGATAAAGTACGACTGGTCAGCTCTAGGCAGTAAAGTGTGTTGGAGGGGATAGAGTATTTAGAGGTGATAGCCTTTACCTTCTTACTTGAGCCTGTGTTGTCAGCTAGAGAAAGTAAACATGGTTGTTGTAATCCTTCCACCGTGCAATAAATTTAAAGTGTACCATCATCTTCTGACGATGAAGGAACCAGCACTTCACAGTCAATGTACCATCCGAAAATCCTTCACAACTTTCGGAATTATCAAATATCGTGCAAAATATGATAAAACTTTTGGAATTGCAAACTACCCAGGGACGACCAAAACTGTTACCTCTGCATAACAATTTTATACCAACTTTCAATCCAGAAGAACCACAGCAGTCTATCACTAATTGGTGCCGATGAGTAGATGAACTAAAAAGGTTGTATCAGTGGAGTGATGAGACAGCGGTGTTCAATGCAATATCAAAATTAGACGGCCTAGCAAAACAGTGGTATCAAAGTTTACCAACGATACAATTTACATGGGAACAATGGAAGACTGAATTAATAAAATCCTTCCCTGTGCGTACCGATTTCTTTCAAAACTTACAAAAGTTAATGGCGCGCGTGAAGAAGCCAGATGAATCCTATCTAACGTACTATTACGAGAAATTAACTTTGTTAAATAACTGCAAGATTTTTGGAAGTGATGCCGTGTCTTGTGTTATTGGAGGAATTCCCGACGAAGTTATTCAAGCAGCCGCCAAATCCAACGATTACCAAACCACTGAAGCATTGTTGACCTTTTTGAAGAGTTGTGACACCGTGCACCCAAGACCAACGTCCTCAGCACATGCGTCCTCATCTCACAAAAAAATTAATAAATATCAATTTAAAAGGACCCATCAAGACAACAAACTGCATGTGCGCTGTTTTAAATGTAACAAAAAGGGGCATAAATCATTTGATTGCCGTATCCCACAGTGTTCGCATTGCCACCGATTGGGCCATAAAATTCAAGACTGTCGCCTGAGGACTTCAAACTCTAAAGCATCCGGTGGACCGTCAGAAAGAGTATTATAACTAACAACGGAACTCAACAAAAAATTTTTCAAAAATGCAGAAGTTAATGGTAAACCCTACGCGTTTTTGTGGACTTTGGTTCAAGCTGTAATCTCATTCGCAAAACCGAAGCGGAACAACTAAACTGCGAAATCGACACCAATATTAGAAAGTGTGTGCGTGGCTACGGAGAGAGACAAATTGTGACGCTAGGTGAAGTGACGTTAAGTGTTAAAGTGAACAATATTTACAAAACAGTGAAGTTCTTAGTAGTTCCAGACCATGTTCAAGATATTCCTGTGCTACTTGGACAACCGTTCACCGAACAACCTAATATACTAGTTACAAAAACCAGTGAAGCGTTAACTTTTTCAACAGTGGAGGAGGCTGTTCCGATATCCAAAATACCTTTGTGGCTCTATGAGTCTGTAATCATTCCTCCTGCTCATGTAAGTAATCTTTATGTATTCAGTACGTCCGATTTCGAAGGGGATGTCTTGATTGAAGCATGTATGAGGTACGAACCTGGCCACGAATAATCGTTCGCTTGCAGTATGACCAAGAGATAATTATACCAATCATCAATTTATCAGGTCGCGACTTAACTTTAAAGGCAAAGCACCCTATTGTACGAGCTTCACCCTGTTATAAAGCCGCAGATGATAACACTGACACAGTTTTGCATATTGACGTTGCTCAGCTACCCCGGTTGTCGGAACTGGACCTTAACATTGGTACGCGTGATGAACAAATGCGTAAAGAGCTATTGGACTTACTAAAAGAATTTAGAGATTGTTTCGCAGAAGCGAGAGGACAAGTAGGAATCGCCAGTTCGGCACAAATTGATATTAAACTGTCCGACGATACTCCTTTCCGGTATCGACCCTATCGACTGTCTGTCACTGAAAAAGATAAAGTCAGGAATATGATTAAAGAACTATTAGGAGCCGAAATAATCCGGGAGTCAGAATCACCATATGCGTTTCCCATCATTTTAGTAAAGAAAAAGAATGGCCAGGATAGGATGTGTATCGACTATCGCAAATTAAACCTAAGAACGATAAAACAAAGATACCCGTTACCCAGGATCGACGACCAGATCGATAAGCTTAGCGGATGCAAGATATTTACTACCCTCGACCTCAGTTCCGGCTATCATCAAATACCCGTTGCCGAAAACAGTAAACCGTACACAGCCTTTATTACTCCGGAAGGCCAGTATGAATTCAATCGCATGCCATTCGGGCTGACGTACATATGTAGATAGATAGGTACATATGTACGTCTACTTAATGAGGTAGTTAGTTACCTGTTCCTTGCTATGTCGTCGTCGTCATCGTCTCGTCCTCGTCGTCGGTCGTTGTCGTCGTGTCGTTTTCAGACAATGGCCCACGTGGTCCGACAACAACCATCATACACCTTTTGCGCTCTACAGGCTAACGTTAGAAAGAAACAGCATGAGACCAACGAACTTCACGTATTCCAACCACTGAAAAAAACACTCCCTCCTTCCCTCCTTTGTTCCTTCATTCCTTGCTACTGCTACTACTACTACTCTACCTATGTGTGTGTGTATGTATGTCGACGTACAAGACATGGAAAGGATAACGGTTCATGCTAGCAGTAGCATACAACTTTTCGCCAATAGATGCGAGAAGAATAGATTTATATGGCAAACTAACGCTAGACAGAAACAGCAATAGAAATAACAGTACTTGCTAGTACAAGCCCTCAACAATAACTACTTACAAGTTGTTGATAGTGTCGTTTGGATCGTGCGGTGCACTCTCTCCACTTGACCGTTGGCTCTTGGTGTGGCGACTGCATTTAAAATGAGCTGAATATTATGACTTACAAAAAGCGGAAAATATTTTTGAAGTAAATGCCGACCCTCGGTCGGTTATAATGCGCGTTGGTACGCCGAAAGTATCAAATACACTATCAAGATAGGTTATTACGGGTTTGGATTTTGTGGATTTCAGTGCCCTCATGGAAACATATTTCGTAAAGGCGTCTATGAGTACAATCAAGTACATGTTTCCCTTGGAAGTTTTTTGAAATGGTCCTAAGTGGTCCAGATGTATCGTATGGAATGGTATTGGCTCTTTGGCTATCGGGTGCAAATATCCCTCACAGCGCCCAGATGGTATCTTATCATAAAGACAAGGGATACAATTTGCAATATAGTTGTCTACATAGTTTCGCATACGAGGGAACCAATAACGATCGCAGATTTTCAAAAGGGTTTTCTCAGCAGCGAAATGCCCTGATTCGCCATGAGCCCATCGTACAATTTGATTTCTGAATCCGTGCGGTACGACCAATTGAATTCCCCTGGGAGTAATCCGAAAAATACGATTGTTACGAAGAGCGTAGTTTTTATAAATTGATTTATCATAAGCGCTTTCTGGTGGTCTAGATAATATGTCGTGAATCAGTATTAGTTTTTCATCTGATAGTTGCCCTGAAAGGATCCAATCAGCTTCTTCTATTTGCATGACATGTTCAGCTGGTGCTTCTTGAGAACTAGGTTTGCGACTTAGCGCATCCACATGTTGCATGCGATTACCGGGTCGGTGTTCTATGGTAAAGGTATATTCTGATCATAGCAACCACCAACGAGCAATTCGAGGAATCAGGTCCCTTTTAGTTGATGCTGCCTTCAATGCGTTACAATCAGTGACCACCCGAAAGTTGATGCCTATCAAATATATTCGGAACTTTAACAAGGTTTCGACGACAGCGAGGGTTTCCAATTCAAAGGAATGATAATTAGCTTCAGCTTTGTTCGTATGGTGGCTAAAGTACGCCACTGGTCGTAACAATTTGTCGTGAAGTTGAAGTAGAATACCAGCTATTTCTTCCTGGCTGGTGTCGGTGTGTACTTCAGTAGGGGCAGTCGGATCATATAACGCTAGAATCGGCCTACTGCTTAATTTATCTTTTAAGACCTCAAAAGCATGTTGCTCTCGTTCTCCCCAATTCCACGGTCTATTATTTTTTGTAAGTGCGGTCAATGGTCTCACTATTGAAGCATAATCTTGCACGAACTTCCTAAAATATCCCGTCAAACCTATAAACTGTCGAATATTCTTCGGCACTGGGAATTCGGAGATTGCTTGGACCTTATCACTTCCGGGTCTGGCGCCTAGTTGATCTATTTCATAACTCAAATATGTGATGGATGAGTAAAGGAAATGACATTTCTTGGCATTGAGTGTCAATCCCTCCTTGCGTAGTGTGGATAATATGATTTTGAGGTTGTTTACATTTTCTTTTTCTGTTTTGCACGGAATAACGATATCATCTAAGTAAACTCCACTTATGGTTTGACATGGGCCCAAGATTTTGTTCATCAGTCGTTGGAATACAGCTGGCGCGTTTGTCAGCCCGAATGGCATGCGATTGAATTCATACTGGCCTTCCGGAGTAATAAAGGCTGTGTACGGTTTACTGTTTTCGGCAACGGGTATTTGATGATAGCCGGAACTGAGGTCGAGGGTAGTAAATATCTTGCATCCGCTAAGCTTATCGATCTGGTCGTCGATCCTGGGTAACGGGTATCTTTGTTTTATCGTTCTTAGGTTTAATTTGCGATAGTCGATACACATCCTATCCTGGCCATTCTTTTTCTTTACTAAAATGATGGGAAACGCATATGGTGATTCTGACTCCCGGATTATTTCGGCTCCTAATAGTTCTTTAATCATATTCCTGACTTTATCTTTTTCAGTGACAGACAGTCGATAGGGTCGATACCGGAAAGGAGTATCGTCGGACAGTTTAATATCAATTTGTGCCGAACTGGCGATTCCTACTTGTCCTCTCGCTTCTGCGAAACAATCTCTAAATTCTTTTAGTAAGTCCAATAGCTCTTTACGCATTTGTTCATCACGCGTACCAATGTTAAGGTCCAGTTCCGACAACCGGGGTAGCTGAGCAACGTCAATATGCAAAACTGTGTCAGTGTTATCATCTGCGGCTTTATAACAGGGTGAAGCTCGTACAATAGGGTGCTTTGCCTTTAAAGTTAAGTCGCGACCTGATAAATTGATGATTGGTATAATTATCTCTTGGTCATACTGCAAGCGAACGATTATTCGTGGCCAGGTTCGTACCTCATACATGCTTCAATCAAGACATCCCCTTCGAAATCGGACGTACTGAATACATAAAGATTACTTACATGAGCAGGAGGAATGATTACAGACTCATAGAGCCACAAAGGTATTTTGGATATCGGAACAGCCTCCTCCACTGTTGAAAAAGTTAACGCTTCACTGGTTTTTGTAACTAGTATATTAGGTTGTTCGGTGAACGGTTGTCCAAGTAGCACAGGAATATCTTGAACATGGTCTGGAACTACTAAGAACTTCACTGTTTTGTAAATATTGTTCACTTTAACACTTAACGTCACTTCACCTAGCGTCACAATTTGTCTCTCTCCGTAGCCACGCACACACTTTCTAATATTGGTGTCGATTTCGCAGTTTAGTTGTTCCGCTTCGGTTTTGCGAATGAGATTACAGCTTGAACCAAAGTCCACAAAAACGCGTAGGGTTTACCATTAACTTCTGCATTTTTGAAAAATTTTTTGTTGAGTTCCGTTGTTAGTTATAATACTCTTTCTGACGGTCCACCGGATGCTTTAGAGTTTGAAGTCCTCAGGCGACAGTCTTGAATTTTATGGCCCAATCGGTGGCAATGCGAACACTGTGGGATACGGCAATCAAATGATTTATGCCCCTTTTTGTTACATTTAAAACAGCGTACATGCAGTTTGTTGTCTTGATGGGTCCTTTTAAATTGATATTTATTAATTTTTTTGTGAGATGAGGACGCATGTGCTGAGGACGTTGGTCTTGGGTGCACGGTGTCACAACTCTTCAAAAAGGTCAACAATGCTTCAGTGGTTTGGTAATCGTTGGATTTGGCGGCTGCTTGAATAACTTCGTCGGGAATTCCTCCAATAACACAAGACACGGCATCACTTCCAAAAATCTTGCAGTTATTTAACAAAGTTAATTTCTCGTAATAGTACGTTAGATAGGATTCATCTGGCTTCTTCACGCGCGCCATTAACTTTTGTAAGTTTTGAAAGAAATCGGTACGCACAGGGAAGGATTTTATTAATTCAGTCTTCCATTGTTCCCATGTAAATTGTATCGTTGGTAAACTTTGATACCACTGTTTTGCTAGGCCGTCTAAATTTGATATTGCATTGAACACCGTTGTCTCATCACTCCACTGATACAACCTTTTTAGTTCATCTACTCGTCGGCACCAATTAGTGATAGACTGCTGTGGTTCTTCTGGATTGAAAGTTGGTATAAAATTGTTATGCAGAGGTAACAGTTGTGGTCGTCCCTGGGTAGTTTGCAATTCCAAAAGTTTTATCATATTTTGCACGATATTTGATAATTCCGAAAGTTGTGAAGGATTTTCGGATGGTACATTGACTGAAGTAGTATGGGTTCGCCGGTTCTATGACCGGAGGAGGAGGAGGAGGTTGTTGACCTTTATCGAGGTTAAACTTGTTGTCAATGACCGTAATTAGGGCATTGAATTTTTCGCGTTTTTGGTTCATTGACCTGTTATTAGTTTGCACACCATGTGTTATTGATCTATAACGCTTGAGAGGAGGAGGTCATTGGCTGAAAACGAGGTCAAACTTGATATCAATGACCGTAATTGGGGTATTGAACTTTTCGCGTTTTAGGTTCATTGACCGGTTATTAGTTTGTACATCATGTGCTAATGTTCTATGACGCTTAAGAGGAGGAGGTCGTTGGCTTAAAACGAGGTCAAACTTGATGTCAATGACCGTAATTGTGGTATTGAACTTTTCGCGTTTTAGGTTCATTGTTCGCTTGTTAGTTTGTACACCATGTGCTTATGTTCTATGACGCTTGAGAGGAGGAGGTTGTTAACCTCTAACGGGGTCAAACTTTTTGTCAATAACCGTAACTGGAGTATTGAACTTTTAAGATTCTTTATTAAGAATTTAGTCAACAATCATTTGTACATTTGGTTATGCTTTAAACTTCCACGATATCATCATCGCTATCCTCATGACTGCTGTTGTAGTAATCGCTCTCGACTCCTTCGTCATCTCCAATCAGCTCACCTGTTATTTGCAAAATGCCATAATTTTCGACGTTGAAGAATTCTAAATCTTCTTCACTTGGACGACTCTCGAAATACCTTCTGCATATATTTTTCGTAAAGTGATCACCATTACGACCATAGAACTTTGCTTTTACAATATAATTCTCAACGTTAGCGATGTTGTTATTGCTATAAACAACTACACCAATCGAAATGTGTTTGTAGTTAGCTATATTGTATTCAGAAAAGAAGTCTTGATATTCTAAAATCTCTAAATTTTCGTTTTTTTGTAGTACATTATCACCATTGTAGAAGTTTATTAAAATTCTACAGCCGCGGTTCATAATAAGATATGTTGATGCTTACTATGTTATTGTCAATTAGCTACTGTCTTAGTTTATTCTCATACCCGAACGTTTTATACTACTTTCTATTACTAAACAGAAAAATGTACAACTGTAGAAAATTTTTTTATTCATTATTTTGAAGATAGATACATCTGTAACCAATTTTTAAGAACAAATACATTTTCTAATGCACAATTGTAGCACGTATCTTGAAAGAGGGAGTGGTAAGTGCAAACTGGAGTGGTTTTATACTTTGCGAGGAGTTTTGTTAAAGATGGACACTCCAAATCCTCCAAATTGATAATGTTCTCTAAATGTGGAAATTCTTTCGATATCCACACCTGTTTCTCCATTCCTTTAACGTATACAGCAGTCGAACAACTTAAAATTTTACCTATTTCAGCCACTGTTTCTTGATAATCGTTATACCCGCTATTCCATTCTAGTCCGTGATAGTTTCTAGTAAGACACCCATTTTGACTTCTATAGCGAGCTGTAAGTTGCGACCAAGGAAATGGTGGAGATAGTAGATACCATGATATTTTTTCATCGCTATTTATTCTACTAACAGCGAATTCTTTAAAAAGGAAGATATTCCCCTCTATTTTAAAACCTTGCACATCTACTATGAACTCCATGGAATTATAATATTTGAACAATGTTGGTGGAAGGATTGTAACGAACCATTCGATCGTGCAGAATTAAGCAGTAAGCAGCTGTATTGGCTGGAATTGCCTCACTAGTTTCAAAATCCAAGCGTATATCTATCGCCCCGGATTTTACAACTTCGTTCTGGTGTGAACAGTCGATTACAAATTAAGGAGCAACTTTCTTAAATTCTGACGGTTTTAACACCGGTTCGCTAACGGTGCCGTAATAAGACTGTTGGAATTGAGCATATATCTCATATAATATAGAGAATTTGTTGTTTTTGAAATCAAGATGGAGATTGTCATAAGGATACATAGAAGAACCTAAATGTAATTTAATATTATTAAGTTCGCAATGGTCAAAGTGGGCTTTATTTTTTTCTGGTTTATTATTTCTATCTGTTTGAAATGCGACTATCACAAACCGAGGTTTTTCAAGTTGTGATGTTGTTTTAGCAGCCCATGTATGGATATTTGTTTGAGGTAGTAGGGGATATTCATGCAACTCCCAACTACGGAAATTAATTTCCATCTGTTGATTTCTTTGCAAATATTTTAGAAGTTTCAACCGTTCTATGTCTGCAACAGATATATGTGGGATTTTCCAAGAAATTTTATTAACCACAACTTTTACTGTTTCACCAGCAGTTGTATTCACTATAGCGTTTGTATCAACGCTACTTCTTATTAATATAAGTTCTTGCTTTATGTTAAGAAGAATTTTTCGAAAATCTTCAGCAAAACCTAAAAGCATTCGTAATGGGATGCATACGTTAAAATTCCCACTTTGATCAATTGCTGAAAATGAGTCATCATTAGGAGCCCAACCAGCAGCCGTAGACTCTCATTTACGTTATAGGACGCGTAACCTTTTATGGTGCTAGTTATTCCAGGATTTCGAATACGATCAACCGTTTTTTCCGCCGATTTCGTAACGAATTTCATCGAAAAGATGGGCAATCCCATTGTTTACAAATTTAGCAGTTGCTGATGCTGTACCATCAGTTTTTACCAATTTTCCTTCAACGTATAGAATACTATCCCACGGCAAAGTGTACACGTCTTGATTTTCAATAGGAATGCGAATTTCATCACTGTTTTTAAAGGTTGTATTCGTATACGGTTGATGTGTGTGACGTTCCGCATTAGTTATAGATGAATCAAACAGCGCACGCTCCGTAACATTCAAAATTTCAGAATGCATGATTTCAGCTTAGCTTTCGTTTAACTCGGTATCCTAAACTTTCCAAAAAGCGAGCGTTTGAAGGTGTTAACCGTATCAATTCTGCCTTAGTACTGGCGAATCGAGATAATGCGGGTTTCCTATAAATCACCCTGCGCTTACTAAAATTTCTATAACGGCAGACCATTATGTTTTTTACTGGAGACGTTTCAGATGAAGTCTTACTGTTACGGGTCTCTCCACGAAAATTAATAAGTTCACCGTCCTGATCAACTATTTTAATGACTATAGAGTCAATAATTCTTGTATTTATAGGCAAGTAAATAACATTGGTTGGATTTTCGACTATTTTATAGCCTGGCGGAACGTTTGGGAAAAGTTGATGAATAAAATGAGCTTCTTCATTGTTTCTATATGAACCAGAAACAAGGTTGCAATGAATGCACATTGCGTTTACTTTAAAAATATTCGCAGGATAATCAGAAAATTCATGACTATTAGCTTTAATAATTCTCGGTTTGAATCCTAGCAAGTTGTCCTATAGAATCCGGTTTTGTGAAATCAACTTGCTCTGTACATTTAATTTCAGAAAGTAAAGTATTGTTGTTGCCTGTTATATTTAGAAATACCACATCTTTAACCCCTCTCACTCTCGGGTCGCGTAATTGCATGCGTAGATAGCGATTTATATCGTCAAGCTCATATGATCCTATCGGTATAGGTATTATTTTATCACCAACGTAAAAATTTATTATTGCTTTGATCTATATTTGGAATAGAATTGTACGTTTCAAAAGTTGACTAGACCTAGTGAATACTCAAAATCATTATCCAAAACAATCGGGGGACTAATATTAGCTTGTAAAATTGATGTAACACCGGTTAAAGTAAACGTATACATGTTGATAGCCTGTTAACGCTATGTTAAATGGAGTTACCAACTTATACTTACCTTTAAAAGTGGAGGAATGGTGTAGTATTAAATAGAAATTCTAGCACCAGATGACCGCAATTGAATGAGTTATACTTTTGTTTGCGATCGTAATTATAATGAATTTTACATGGTTGAGAGGAATTTAAATATTTCACCACTTCCGGAGGTGGTCGCAAATTTCCGAAACTATCAAAATAAGCTGCTCTACCATTTTCTATTTTGTATGCCGTCCAATGAGTACCTTCCCCTGTTTTCTTATCGTGATTAACAACTCCGCATTCGATGGTGTACACTTTTTTGGGTAAACTATCCCGCATGAATATTCCACAAAAGTGAGGAATTCCAAGTTTTTTAATGTATCTGTATAAGTCAACATCAGTAAGCGGTCGGCGAGGTAAGTTTAAAGGGATTTTTTTTTTTGGTTTGGTAAATAAAGTCCTAGACCTTATCCCCTCTTGACAATCTCTCCTTTAGCCGAGTACCTGGCCCGCAAAAACGATAACCTGGTAAATGTAACTCAAACGGTAGAGAATTAATAAGCGTATTTATAGACCACCGCCTTGCCGCACTTTTCTCATTTCTTTCTCAAGCAGCACGTGAATTCTTCTTCAAGTCTTCTTACCAAATAAACCCATTCATGCTGAGTTAGCTGTTTATTAAAATAGAGCACATCATCAGAAATGTTTCATTGGGTTATTAACATGCGGATAGTTCAGCAAAAAGCGGTGCTACCCATTACCAACCGCGATTTCAACGACGCGCCGAAGGCGAATCGGCACGGACCTCTGCTACCACCAACAATGAGATCAATTGTAGCAGGTCCTTCCAATTGCGGGAAGACTAACGTTATTATTTCACTTTTAGAACACCCTAATGGTTTGCGTTTTGAAAATGTATATGTATATTCCAAATCTTTAAATCAGCCTAAGTACGAATACTTAGAGAAGCTCTTCAAACCAATCAAGGGTATTGGCTACTATCCGTATAAGGATTCTGAGAACATCATCTCTCCATCAGATGCGAAATCTAATTCAATATTTATATTTGATGATTTTGCTTGCGAGAATCAGAGTGTGATTAGAGATTATTTTAGTATGGGACGTCATAACAACATTGATTGTTTTTACCTTTGTCAAACATACACACATATTCCAAAGCATCTAATTCGAGATAATGCAAACCTAATTATATTATTCAAGCAGGATGAGCTAAATCTCAAGCATGTTTGTTCAGGCCATGTTAATACTGACATGTCATTTGAAAAGTTTAAAAACCATTTGCAAACTTTGTTGGGGTGAGAAATATGGTTTTTTAAGTATTCTTAAGGACTGTGATCCTGAAAGCGGGCGCTATCGTAAAGGATTCGATCGATATATATATCTATAGTTTTTCAATTCATACGAGTTATATAGAAGCAGTAAACGGGTAAACATGGATCCGAAAAATAAACGGGAGCTTGTGAAAGTGAGAAATGCTGTCAAACGTAAACTGCAATCTTTAAAGGAGGGAGCGGTTGAAGAAGAAGATTTATTGCGGAAATCATATAAACCTTTGGTTGAGCCTTTAATGCAGTTAAAAGAAGAAATCCAGTTTTCCAAACCGTCAATTAAACAAGAAATTAAAAAAGAGGAGGTAGAAGAAGAAGAAGATGTCGAGCATTCCTTCTTACCACCACAATCCAGCTCATTCATCGCACCATCATCATTAACCTCATCAACAGCATCTGCTGCAGACCTTAGTACTATGCTTCCAATGACTGAAGAAGAAGAGGATAAAATATTTGATTACACTAAACAGGAAATACAGAATATCGTAAATGATCCTGTTTTCAAAGGTAAATTAGACGATTATGACCCATTGCCGAGATATTATATTGAAGGGATATTGAGTGACACTCAAAGAGAATATGACAACAGAAATGATGTTCGATACGACTGGCTTCAGAACAAATTATACATTGGTAGTGAAGAAATGAAGGTGGTTGGTAAAGATTTAGAAATAATGGGGCGTAAATTTGCTGGAACACCTGGACTTTATGAATTATTATTTAAAGCGGAACCTGTCGGAGAAAAGAAAAAAGATTTTGATGCCTATAGGGAGATAATGGAGCTCGTTCGATTAGATAACCCTCAAACTTATTTAACAGCCCTGAATCATGATACGAAAGGGGTTTTTGATACGCAGTACGGTGTTAGATTTAATCCTGATAAAAATAAGTACTTCATCGGAGATTCTGAAATAAAATTTGCGGCTGATAAATTAACCGTTAAAACTATGCGATATACGATAACCCACGGATTGTTAGAGCTTTTTGTTTAAAAAAGAACCTGCAAATTACAAAGAATCGGATTTGACAAAGTATAAAGATATAGTTTACAGAACTAATGCTCATAAAATTGGCTACAGGAGCATCGCCCCTATAGCTGGAAACAAAGAAAAAAAATATCGTTTAATCAAGAAACTCATGACTGGACCTCTATTTCCATCCACAGCCGTAACCTCCGCTACCGTTACCCTCGACTCCGATTAGAAACCCATCAGGTCGAGGTGTATGGATGGATTTTAAATAATAAACCTATAGAATATGTTTACTTTAATGATGTTAACGAATTATGCGATCGTTTAAAATTACTCATTGCATCACAAACTGCAGGTAATACTAATCATGCTAATGAAATCGCATCCATTATTGAAGAACTTCGAGAGTGTGGTATAATAGAGTAAATAATCCATGTTTACACTTAGTTTTAATATGGTTGTTGATAAATTCGGTCGAGCATTGCCAGAGGCAGTAAAACGAAGGTTCGAAGTGGATTATGGTACTGAACGAAAGGCATTAGCTCGAGTTAATGAGGGGGATGAAGATGAAGTTATTACAAAAAAAATACCTAGATGCATTATTGGATACATTAGCGACACCTGAGGATATTAAAAAGATTAACTATTTCTTTGATTTTGATAAAACATGTAATTCGTTTAACACCACCTACAGCCTCTTGGCATGCAGCAACAAAAGCATACGTGGACAATAAGGACGTAGTTACTAAGGAACAACTTAGAACAGAATGTGAAACAGTTAAAAGGGATGCGATGGTTGCAGGGGATAAAAAACGTGATAGTCTTCGAAACGAAGTATTAGCGTTACTAAACTCTCTCAAGTCTAACGCTGATGCGCTTAACGCAAATGTTCGTATAAATAATTTACACATTGACGCCAATCTTCAAGCATATTGGTTTAGAGAAGAGTACTGTAATAATCAAACCTTCCTCTTCGAGCGCATCACCTGCCTCCACCATCACCACAACAACCACCTCTACTACGACTGACAATTTATGATGGTGAAAATGAGAAAAAATAAGAAAACTGCAAGCGCTATTAAGGAAGAAGTGGTAGCTGAATTACACAAATCTTCTCGAAAAAAAATTACTAGACGAAGAACAATTATTAAAGGCTTGAATGATTTGTTTCAAGCTGATTTAGTTGAAATGATACCCTACGCAAAAGAAAATAAAGGGTATCGATATATTCTTGTAGTAATAATAAATTTGTATGGGCGTTGCCTGTATTACGGAAAAATGGAGAGAATGTTTCGAAAGCGTTTGAAGAAATACTTCGGAAAAGTAATCGCATACCGACAAATCTGCAAACCGATATGGGGAAAGAATTTTATAACAAATGGTTTCAAAATTTAATGAAAAAGTATAGGATTAATCATTATTCAACCTTTAGCAGTAAGAAGGCTTCTATAGTAGAACGAGTCAACAGAACATTAAAAGGTATGATGTGGAAAAAATTTAGTTTGCAAGGAACGTATAAGTGGTTAGACTTACTACCTAAATTAGTTCATGTTTATAATAATACGAAGCATAGAACCATCGGCATGAAACCATGTGCTGTAAAAAGAGCTAGTGAAGAGCATTTATTAAATACAGTTTATTCCCATATTAAAACGGTTGATTTAAAAAAAAAAGAAATTTTCTGTTGGAAATTTTTGTAAGAATTAGCAAAACATCGTGATGTGTTCGCAAAAGGCTACACCCCAAATTGGTCCACTGAAATTTTTAAGGTTTCCAAAATTAAATTTTCCAATCCATTAGTTTATTATCTGCAAGACTTAGCAGGTAACGAGATAAAAGGAGCATTTTACGATAAGGAGCTACAAACAGTGAAACATCCAAATGTTTATTTAGTAGAAAAGGTATTGCGCAGAAAAGGTGATAAGGTTTATGTTAAATGGCTTGGATTTGATAAAAGCCATAATAGTTGGATTTCGAAAACAGATGTTATTTTGTAAATATTAATAAAAATACGCATTTACATTAAAGGGTTTTATTTATTTCTATAGCCACATCTCATTTTACCATAGTTTAAAGAGGGGAACATTCCTCTCAAAATCTTAATTCTACTAAAAATACGTTTAAGATAATTTAAATTACTTTCATTTATTTCAACACCATCAGTGAAATCAGTATTTGATAAAGTCTGCCGAATATATAAGAGCTCAGCATCTTCATCCAGTTTATTCAACTTTTGATGAAACATTTGCAGCGAGTTCAGGTACTGCGGATAACTCATCCTTGATAAATTCTATATCTGCAACCTTTCCAACAAACCCCTTTATGCGAATGAATGCTACTTGAGATTGTTGACGGAGTTCTTTGTTAACTTCTTCTACTTGCGAATCAGTAAGCGCATCAGCATACCGGCGAGGAAGGAACACGACGAAGTCTTTTAAATCTGTTAAAAGTCGCGGCCCCCACTTAGTGTGCACAATTTTCACACGCTGAACCGGATACTTTTCTTCAATGTTTAACGATTTTATTGAACGCGTTTCTTTTTCCTCAAAACCGATACCGATTTGGTTGAATGCTTTTACAAAACTATCCATACCAATATTAACGATAGCACTATTATTCAGGAAAGGTGGTACTGTTACTACCAAATGATGCTTGCTCCGTGCTTTTATGTTAAGGCTCCTCCACTCCTGTAAGCTGTGGAGGGGGGGATAATTATGACAACGCATGCTCTTTCGTTACAGTTATATATGAAACATGTTTACTACTTGAATTTATAGTAACAAACATTGTTGCATCCTGTAAACATGGTAAGCTCTTATTGCATTGTGGTGAAAATTTACAAAAAGGATACTCTTGTAAAGTACAAAACAATTGAAGCTAAAGAGTTTAAACAAATCTGTGAAAAGTTTAACGTGTTTGAGTGCGACCGTATTGAAATCTGCGGCTATTATTTCAACCCCGATATTGACTGCTCTGATAGCAGCGATTCTGAAGCCGAAGAAGTATTGATTTAACCAAATGGATCCTATCTCATACGAGTGTTACAAAAGTGAGACTGATATTTTGAAAAAGCATCTGAGGAATGTGCTCCACAACAGTTGCGAAGAGGATGCGAAAAATGTATTTATGCGTTTAGGATTTCAAGTACCGTTCGAAGCATTTACATGGATAACTGAAGGAGTAGACCCACCTCTGCCTTTGCTCAGTTTGCTTTTTCACAGACAGCTATTATGTGATGACTTTATATCAAAATTTCTCGAACAAGCAGCTAAAAAACAATATTTAAACTGTTTTTGATGTTATGAGTATCATTAGTGATACAAAAGAGGTTGTCTGCAGGAACGATGTATTCTTTGTTCAAGAGCTTCTGACAAACAACAACATAACAAGTTGTGATCAATTTCTTTTCAGAAATGCTGCAAACAACTACAAGAATATGAAATGCTGTTTAGAAGATATTATTTTGGAAACATCTTATTACGCTCAACCCCATATATTATCAAATGTTATACATCTAATGAAACTATACAATTTAGTCTATAACTACAACCCGCTTCAACCTGGAAAACAGAAAGTAGTTTATCAGTGGATTCTTGGAAATATATCCAAAGCGCGAAGGGGAGAGCGAGTAGGATGGCGAGCAGGGCCTGATTCCGTAAAGTGGCCATCCACCAAAGTTGAAGACTACACGCACACTTTGAAATTACTACACTCTTTAATGTAATTTTGTATTTATTAAAGAAATAAAACAGCTCGGTAAAAATTGAAAACGTGTTTTATTTAAATTTTATTAGCAACTAATAATAAACTATAATTGACATAAATATGCATAGAAATACAGCCAAACTTATGCACGATACAACTTGAAGGAATAGCAATGAATCCCATACGTATCCTGGAGTGATAGTGTTCTTTTCCAAGATTCCAGTTGCTGATATCCATTGGCTGTCAATATATTCCAAATTTCTATCATTTGTTATAGAATATCTTACTTTCACCGACCTCATTTGACGTGTTATGTTTAAAACAAATACGTTGCTGTTGTTGACAGGTATTGAAATTAAACGAACCCGCTCTTTCGGGCCACTCACATAAACCCTTAAACTCATTTTGAAACTTAACACAGGCATAGGCTATATCACCATTACTATTTTCCGGTCGTGAAATATATAACGTATTATTGAATAAGTAAGATAAAACTATTATAGCTCTTTTGATGTGCATGGTTATATTCTCAAGTACAATCTTCAAGTATACTGATTTCTAAACATATCAGCTCCTTTTTATATTCAGTGCAGCATTTTCTACATCACCCCCTCTCTGTTCAGAAATAAAACTCGCTTTCAGTTTAGCATCCATTTAATAATTAGTATTCCTTCTTTTAAGCAGATTTAACATTTTTTAATTTTCATTTTATAATTTGTTTACAGTGGAAACAAGTAAATATCAACATACTTGTAGTACTAAATATAAATATTAACAATAATGAAAGAAGTAAAATATATAAGGTAAGAAATAAATACAACCTAAAACATTTCATAAGTTGGCATCAGTTAATAAAAAATAAATTTCATCTAAATATTCTTCAGATATATTATTACTTTCAAAAAGATTATTTAATTGCGAAACCAATAATTTTTCCTCTTCTTCTTTCTTAATTAGTTCATAACCATATTCAATAGCTTTATGTAATGAAATTATTTTAGGGATGTCATCATGTCCCCAAGCTAAAGTTTTAGCAGTGCCTGGAATTATGAAACGTTTATCGTCGTTAGGACTTAAAGCTACCTTATATTTTAATTGGCTAAGCATTTGATGCAATCGAGAAGTAAAAACTGACATTTGCTCCATTATCTGCTTTTCCTCATTTACAACGGAAACATAGTGTTTTTCATCCAGCCGATTTTGAATCACGGAACGTGTCACACCTTTTGCTTTTTTTATAATTTTTGAATCGTCCAATTTAACACAATACGCTTTCGTGCCAGTACCATAAAAGCTTTTAATAGGAACGCCGGCAAATTCATCTTTCATTTTACCAACAACTGATTCAGTTTTAGGAATGTCGTAAATATTATTTTCCGGATAATTGGAAGTATCAAATTTTTGCAGGTGTTTTTTAATTTCAGTATAGAAATCATCATGGTAAATTTTTAAAACTAAAGAATCAGTGTCCATGTATAAAAGAGATACATCATCTTTGTATTCTCTTTTGAGAAAATCATAATAAAACCCGTATAGAACAGTTTTTGATAATTCTAAAATAGAGAAACCGAGATAAATCGGCTTATTATAAACAACTTTAACTTTTTCCATTTGAATTGCAACACAATTTTCTGAGAAAATACTACAGCTTTTGAAATTCGGTCTCGCGATTAACATTTCAGCTCCCAAACTTTTTACAGCATTTTCCCACCGCGTAGAAAATTCGTATATCGCTTCTTTTGTCAACATTTTCCAGGGTTTTCCCAAAAATTGACTTAACCATTTTTTTGAAGAAATCTTTATCCGATTTTGCTGATGATTTATTTCTCATTTCAGTATTTAGCTGAATATAAGGCTTCATGAAAGCCTCTTGTTTAAATTTAAGCACCCGGTAAATTTTAGTGATTTTTAAACCATGCCTCATACCTTGTTTCAAATTAAGATAGTGGCTTACATACTTTTCTTTATGTTTTAAGGTTGTAATTAGTTTGGTTTGTTTGGTTTTGCTGTTAGGAGGTATAATATTTTCAGGAAAGAATGGAAAATCAGAATGAAACTCGTGTAATGAATTCGGGTAATGAATATCAACTTCTAAAACATAGCCAAAAGGTGAATCCGTTCCTACATTATCTAAATTAAATACGTCTATTTCGGATTCTGTAAGCCACTCGAATTCAGAAATTGGAAGTTTCTTACTCATAGCATACCCGTACAAATTTGTAGCGTCAAAATACATTATAAAGGGACGATCTTTCATTGGGATTATAATCATATAAGTATTTATTATTAGCAATATGCTTTCTTTCTATACATTGGCATATACCACCCCGTATCCCTTTTTTAAAATAATGAAGCATTGAAATATCGGTAAGAAGCTCAAGTTGCGCATTTGTGTGACGTAAAAACCTATCCCATGATAAAGATGGCGCTGTTATATATTGACAGGGGTCAAGCTTGTAGGTTTTATGACAAATTTTGCGAAAATTTTCAAAAATATCTGCTAGTAATAGTACATCTGTTTTCAAATATAGATCTGAATATTACCCCAATGTTTGACATTTAAATTTCTCCCATACCGTTTGCGCATGCTTGTATTGTGTTGAATTGATATCAGTTTTTGTTAAATCATCAAAAAACATTTCTTTATTTGGGAGTTTTGTATCTAATAATTTATCAAACGAATCCAAGTAAGAATAAGGAAATACCCCTTTTCTTCTCATCAATTGAAATTCATCTTGTTTTGGAAAAAATCGTCTTACAGATATCAGATCAGTGTCACTCAGTTTTGATGCTAATGATTCTAAAGAGCACTCCAAAAATCTAAAAGAATCAATAAATCGCAATTTTAAGAAATTTTTTTTTATTTTACCGTTTTCAGTTTTGTTTTCAACATTTATGCTTTTAGAAAAAGTGATGTACTTTTCTTTATTTAATGCTATCACATCTATTTTACTTCCTAATGTACAAAGCGTCTTAAAGAAAACATGAGCATCATATCCACTAAGATTGTGAAAAATTACTGGTATAAAATTCGGAAGCTGATAATTTAAATTACAAATAGAATGGGCAGCGCCTCTAAAATGACCTGTTAAATGGCAATGATCTCTCACTTTCTCTTCATTTTCCGAAATTTCCTTACAACATATATGACATTGCCTGCAATTTTGGAACTGAATTTCTTGCTCTTCACTTAGTTGTTCGATGGAGATAGTTAACTTTAAATAATGATGGTATATATCCATGGCTAACACTTCTAAATCGTTTACAAATTTCTGTACACAATTTTCACCTCTGTAAATATTTAATTTCGAAAAGGAATCATCAAAGCTGCATTTCAAGTAATAACCGAAAGAATAGGGTGTATGATAACGGGTATCAACAGTGAAAGGCTTATCTCGGCTCTCGGGAAGACATGTTGCAATTGGTTTCAAAATACATTCAAAGTCTGCATAAATAACAAACGGTAAATCGATTTGTTTTGAAAAATTTTCGAATTTTAAAATATTTCCAGGAACTAAACTACCATTAACATCTGTTTTTAAATTTACCGAAGGGGTGGCTGTTACAATATGATTACAATCTCTAGCCTGATGTTCTAAAAGTCTTGAACAGTTTGAAAAATATTGAAGACATCCGTCACAAAAATATTTTTTATGATCGGTTTTATTAATCTGGGATGAAATCAAACGGGAGAAATTTTTATCCAGGTGTAATGCTGATTACCAGTAAAATCGCTTATGATTAATAAATTAATATGTACCTGTTTCCTATTTTTTGTATAATACAAAGGTCCAACAATTTCTGTTGAATATTTACCGTTAGAAAAAGAATTTTCCAACCCGTATACGTTCACAGAAACGTTATTAAGTCCTTCAAATAAAGAAATTTGTTTTAGTTTCACAGGAAAATCGATACCTTGTAGTTGAAGCACTGTTGAATAATGGGGATAAGATGATGTTCTAGCAGGGTTTCCTGAAGGCGGGTAGAGAGCCGAAACTACGGACCACGCAAAGCAGAGGTCATCGTTGTTCTTTATATTGACGATTGCTTTCTTCAATGCGATAAATTTAGGTGATGGGATGAAGGAGTTTGCCCGCATAGGATTGAACTTCCCGCAGTTTATTTCGAGAAACTCAATACTTACAAGAGCCCATCCTGCAAGATAAATTATAGTCAATATTTAGGTATTTAATAAAAAATAATTTTTTGCTATTTTTAGCTTAAAAAATATGCGTATATGATTCGAGGTATTTTCATATAATATAATATAATATTATATAACCTTACCGGAATCTCTCTCTTCGAATTCCGCTGCTTTGGTTTTCAAAATATCGGTGAAATTCTCGTAGTCGGCCAAAAGATCGGATGACTCAGACAGAACAGCATTTGGACTATTAAACGATTTTAAATCAATTTCTTCAGTTCGACCATGAATAAAAAGAGCAAACAGCTCCATGCAAATTTTAGCACTTTTAAGTGTTTGAATTGACTATTTAGAAGGTTGAAAACTTTTTCTTTAATCTCCATAAAGAAATCATCATAGTCGATGTAATTTTGCTTCGGCCATGTTCTAAACGTCGATACTTTTTGTCGAAATGCTGACCTTATAGTTTGAACCCCATCACATACGTTGACAGCGCATTTACTTTTATGCTGCAGAGATCGGGAACACAAAAACATTACACTCCTTACAAAAGCTAGCGTCCGACGTACTTGCTTGCGCATCACTTGTAAAGGTCGCACTATTTACTTTACGTATTTTTCTACTAGGCTCACTAACCGCGTTAGCACCATTGGAAAGTCTGCAGGATTTCTTTTGATGTCTTCGAAGATTATCCATCCTAGTGAAACTCTTCTGACACTGATTACACTGGTAAAACCATGACAACAAACAGTTCAGTTACTGCTAAGTAAATGGGTAAAAGTTGCACTGTGTGCACTTAAAACGAGTTCAAAATGACGCACTAGCACAGAATTTATTACAAATTAGAGGAATTGATACCAAAAAATGAAACAGTTACCGTTTAAACTTTAAATCATCGAACGAAGGTTGAGCAAAAATGACTTTAGACTGAAATTTTCGTATTTGTCTTTATAACCGGGATGCATGAAAAATTTTTAGTACGCACTAGCACAGAATTTATTACAAATTAGAGAAATTAATACAAAAAAAATGAAACGAAAGTAACAGTTTAAACTTTAAAAATTAAATCATCGAACAAAGGTTGAGCAAAAATGAATTTGGGTTGAAATTTATTTATTCATAACCGGGATGAATTAAAAATTTTAATTGTCTAAGTGGGATGAATCGACCATTTCCACGGTTATATCGTCGGCTTCAAACATACCAGTCATGATAAACTGGCATTTTAAATAGTGTAAACACTCTATAGGCAGATTTTTATTGAAAATAATAGTTATACCGGTCATAATGTCCAAAATACCTACCGTTTGTGTTTCATAATTAAGTATCATGTCCTCTAATTCTAATCTTAACTGAATTATGCGCGCCGCGATAGGGGTATACAACCCTTTGAAGTGGATTGACGGGTACAACTGCTCACTACTCATTGTATATAATAAATATATAAAACTTGCGAAACGTAAATACGAATATCTAGTATGCGAGACGTAGAAACGAACGTATTGAAACTGGTAGCTGCGTTAACATATATATACAAAAGTAGTGCATCCCCTCTCAATTACACTCAGCCTCACTCCTCCTATTCCCCTTTCCCCGCATTCTCGCTTGAATTCAATTAGAAGGTTAATGAACTCATAACCTTAACTTGATTTTTACACCTGCCGCTTTTGGTAATTATCCCCCCTCCCCCCTTCAGCATTCCTTCCACCCTATCCGCAAATCGCAAATTTCCATTTTCAGGTCACCTACCACGAAACCTAATTCCCAATTGCAGCACACCCCTCCGTTTCAATAACTCCACGATACTTAAAACCGCAGCGCATTGCAACAGCGTAATATACTCCAGGACAGGCATCTTGAAACTAAATGTTTTGCAAGCAATACATCAAACATGTAACCTATCTCTTTCTCCTCGATTCCCAAACGCCACATCAGACCTCCAGAGGCATGAAAAAGTGGGGGTTTGACCTCCCTGTGACCCTCAAAATTGGCTGCTGTTGACTTTATTTCTGCCCTTCCATTGCTTGAAACATCTCTCCCCATTCCTTATCTCCTTGAGCGTATTGCGTGAAAGCTTTTGAGAGCGGTTTCTGTACTGGTTCAAGGAATTCCTGTAATATATCGTGAGTTGTTTGCGTTACGCATTCCCCTCTACTTATTTCATTAGCATTATTCTTAGAGTTTGGTAAGGAAGTAGACGGATTTTCTTCTATTAGTGGTGTAGCACATTGTTTCGATGCTTTTTTCGAAGACCTTCGTTTAACGTTATCCTTACCTCGACCAACATCCAATCCCGCCCCATTTTCCGCAGGAGCTGCTCGCTTTTTACCTTTCTTATCGTTTAGCGCCAACAATAAATGTTTATTAACTTCTTCTTTCTGCAACTTTATCGACAAACGACATTCTTCGTAGCTTTGTTTTATAGATGATTCCCTCTTTTGAAGTATTTTCTCTTGTTTCATCCTTTCTTCTTGAATTTTTTTGGCTAACTGATAACATTTCTGTTCTTCTAAGCGATGCGTAAAAAATTCCGTCATGGGTGCAGCAGCCAAACTAATAAGATCCACATCAAACACATCAGTTGTTCGCATCCAATACGACTTCAAAATATGTAGCGACTCTTCCAAATTCTGTGACTGCTTAAGCACATCCCCCAACTGAATTATTTCGTAAATATTCAGTACTTTAAATTTATTGCCCGGTGGAAGGATTACAACAACCATGTTTACTTTCTCTAGCTGACAACACAGGCTCTAGTAAGAAGGTAAAGGCTATCACCTCTAAATACTCTATCCCCTCCAACACTTTACTGTCTAGAGCTGACCAGTCGTACTTTATCCTCACCACAACCTCCTCCTCCCAAGCGTCATTGAACATAAGCAGATGGTGTATGACCTAATAACCGAACAATGAACCTAAAACGCGAAAAGTTCAATACCTCAATTACGGTCATTGACATCAAGTTTGACCTCGTTTTAAGCCAATGACCTCCTCCTCTCAAGCGTCATAGAACATTAGCACATGGTGTACAAACTAATAACCGGTCAATGAACTTTAACGCGAAAAGTTCAATACCCCAATTACGGTCATTGATATCAAGTTTGACCTCGCTTTAAGCCAATGACCTCCTCCTCTCAAGCGTCATAGATCAATAACACATGGTGTGCAAACTAATAGCAGGTCAATGAACCAAAAACGCGAAAAGTTCAATGCCCTAATTACGGTCATTGACAACAAGTTTAACCTCGATAAAGGTCAACAACCTCCTCCTCCTCCTCCTCCGGTCATAGAACCGGCGAATCCATACTACTGACTGAAGTGCTGGTTCCATCATCGTCAGAAGATGATGGTACACGCGCTACTTGATGACGTCGTTTATTACGAGTAACCGACATATTTGATTGTGACATCTCCCTGTATATATACTAATTGTAAATTCGAACAACAACGTACTTATTTCGTTCGCGAAATGAACTAGACTAAAATTATTAAACAGGTTCGAAGTCTATTGAACGCTATTTGTCTTGAACCATGTGAATTATTAATAAACAAGTAGCAGGTAGCGAAAATATAAACATCCGTCAACCGAGTTGTTAGCCTGATAACAAAATATTCCCGCGATTCAGACTTTGAGTCATAATTGGTATTTACATAATATATATGTAGGTACCGAAGATAAACACACTAACGTGACCCCACACCTGACTGTAAACTAAAAGATAAATCTTTACCTAGTCAATAGAAAATTAATTGATTTCCGCAGTGGGTCAGGTCAGAGCAGTTTACCTCCGGCAATAAACAATTAAATGCAACCAAATAGGCAAAATTCCACACATGTAACAAAGAATAAAATTTACTGTTCTGTTAATAATATAGTTTGAATATTGTACTCACCGGGGGTCCACTACCCCCTAACTAAATATGTGATTCATTTATGTTATCCATTTATCACATCTACATCAACCAGGTTTTTAAATAATAATTACAGACTGTTTACCCCATGATTATCTTCGATCTTCAACTACTAGCTAGAG
>CM055656.1:16558720-16591666 GCA_029378335.1 Agrilus mali
AAGAAGGGCGGTAGCAAAAATTTGTCTAAACTCGTTATGGGGTAAATTTGGCCAGAGATTCAACATGAGTCAGAGCGAATTCATCAATGACCCGAAGAGATGGTACGAAATATTATTGGATGATAAAATATATATCTCAAATTGTACGTTTGTAAACGAAGACGTTGTTCATGTGACCTTGAAATACAAAGATTGTTTTGTGGAAGACTCCACATCCAACAACATATTTATTGCGACATTTACTACTTCTAATGCCCGATTAGGACTTTACGAAATGCTAGATAAACTCGGTGAGGACGTTGTCTACTACGATACAGATAGTATTATATATTGTGACGTGTTCGGTCACAGAAAACACAATTAACAAAACAAAACAACGAGTTTATTTAATTACTAAGATTAATTTGACTACACTACAGTTATGAACAAGTCCGCACAATTTATTTCACTAAAAGTCACTTTTTAATCGCCGTTCCGGTAGACACTATTTATCGCTCTCTATGACCACTATCGCCTCTATGGTTCGCCTGTATCGCCTATCGATCGCTTTGCATCAGCTGTTACTGTAAACTGTCAACTAACTCGGTGTGAGTGTCTCGTCCGCTTTTATAGTCTTCTCAGCCTTTTTCTAGGGTTTTCTACAGCCGTCTAGTAATTCAATTGTTTTCCCATTGATTTTTGCTGGTGTTTTCTAGATGTATCAGGAAAGCCGAGAATATTCCTTATGTAATCAGGGAAAATGTTCATTAATTATGCTCACACCAACTTAATTGGCAAGTACTCGTAACACTGCCCCCTTCTTAGAATTGATTGTCCCGATCAATGTCTTGACCTTTGTAAGGCGCCAAGCGGTCCAAGTGTACAACTTTCATCTTGGCCTTTGGTCCTCTCTGAATACGGTAGACCACGTCATTCAGTCTTCTGACCACGGTGTAAGGTCCTTCCCAGGCTCGCTGTAGCTTCGGTGAGCGTCCTTTCCGACGGACAGGATTGTAGAGCCACACCTGGTCCCCTTCTCTGAATCCTGTGCTGTTGGCTCTCCGGTCGTACCTGGTCTTCATGCGGTCACTCCCTACTTGGATTTTGTTACGAACGGCTCTATGGATGGTATCGAGTCGTTCCTCTAGCTGTTGTGCGTAGTCGGTAGCTGAAGGTCGCCGATCTTCTGGGTGTCCAAACCGGATGTCCATCGGTAACTTCAGCTCTCTTCCAAATAAAATGCTGGCTGGTGTTCTGCCGGTGGTCTCGTGAACCGCACTTCGATAGGCCAACAGGAACAAAGGTATATGCTGGTCCCAGTCTGTCTGATGATCGTTAACAACCATTTTCAAATTGGTTTCTAGCGTCGCGTTAAACCGTTCGACCATTCCGTCAGATTGTGGATGTAATGGAGTGGTCCTAGTTTTCTGTACTCCTAGCAGCTCACAGACTTCCCGGAATACTGCGGATTCAAAGTTCCGTCCCTGGTCAGAGTGGATCTCCATCGGAACTCCATACCGGCTGATCCATTGACCATGACCAACATTCCAGCGACCGTAGTAGCTTCTTGGTTTGGGATTGCGTACACTTCGGGCCATTTGCTAAAATAGTCCATCACTACCAAGATGTATTTATTGCCAGCAGCTGTTGTTGGGAATGGTCCTGCTACGTCCAGAGCTATTCTCTCAAATGGGGCACCAACATTGTACTGCTTCATTCGCCCTCGGCTTCGAGTCTGAGGTCCCTTGGCTGACGCACACGTTGGACACTTCCTACACCAATTTTCGACGTCTCTTCTACACTTTAGCCAATAAAATCGCTCTCGCACCTTCTCCAACGTCTTTGTTACTCCGAAGTGTCCTCCACCAACACCTCCATGGACTTCTGTCAGCACCTCATTGACTCTGTTCTTCGGGAGAACTACTTGATGTCGAATTTTAGTTCCGTCAGGGCTTTCCCACACTCTTTTTAGTACCCCATTCTCGACGATGAGCGAATCCCATAAGGCCCAATAGCTCTTCGTGATGGTACTCGTACTACTAACATCTGCCCAGGTAGGTCGTGCTGTTCCTGCCTTTTTCCACCGCAGTATCGGTTTAATGTCTTCGTCGTTATCTTGGTCTTTCGCCAGGTCTTCGTTCTGCCAGTGTTCTTCAGGTTCCACCATCGTCTGACAGATCCTTGCCAAGTTGACTGGTTCCTTCTTTTCGGCGGCCATGCAATGTTTGCAGTTCTTCGAGCATGGTCTTCGCGAGAGGGCATCAGCATTACCATGCTGTTTTCCAGCACGATGCTCGATACTGAAGTCGTATACTTGTAGCCGCTGTAGCCATCGAGCCAGTTGTCCCTCTGGGTTTTTAAATTGCAGCAGCCATTTCAGGGACGCATGGTCTGTCCTTAACAGGAATTTTCGTCCGTAGAGATACTTATGGAAATGTTCGAGAGTTTTGACGACTGCCAGCAATTCTCTACGGGTCACGCAATAGTTTCGCTCCGGCTTTGACAGTGCCTTACTGAAGTAGCCAATGACTTTTTCTTTTCCTTCCTGCATCTGCGACAGTACACCACCAATTCCTACATTGCTGGCATCCGTATCGACAATGAAGTCTGTGTCGAACTGTGGGTACGTCAGTATTGGGGCTTGAGAAAGGGTAGACTTCAGTGTTTCAAAAGCTTGCTGACATCGTTCTGACCATTGGAAAGGGACACCATCCTCTGTTAACTTGTGGAGCGGTCGAGCTATATCTGCAAATCCCTTTACGAATCGTCGGTAATAGGAACACAGCCCCAAAAAGCTTCTCAAGTCGTGTTGGTTCTTCGGAACAGGCCAACTTCTCACAGCTTCAGTCTTGTCAGGATCAGTTCTTATTCCTTCTGAGGTAATAACGTGGCCAAGATATTTCACCTCCTTACAGAACAGATGGCATTTCTTGGGACTGAGTTTCAACTTGGCTGCTGAAAGCTTCTTGATCACTTCTTCGACATTCTGGAGGTGGTCTTCGAATGTCTTTCCCAGTACTATCACGTCGTCTAGGTACACCAGACAAACCTTCCAATTGAGCCCTTGTAGCACATTTTCCATAAGTCGCTCGAAGGTGGCGGGAGCGTTACATAGTCCAAATGGCATAACGTTAAAGTGCCACAGCCCGTAACCAGTCGTGAATGCGGTCTTCTGCTTGTCTTGTGGATCCAGTTCAACTTGCCAGTATCCACTCTTCAAATCTAACGTTGAAAACCATTTGGCACCAACCAAGCTGTCAAGGGTGTCGTCGATTCTGGGTAAGGGATAGCTGTCCTTTAAAGTTACGTCGTTGAGCTTCCTGTAGTCAACGCAGAACCTGGTCGATCCATCCTTCTTCCTAACCAACACTATCGGCGAAGCCCAAGCACTTTGTGATGGTTCGATTACCCCCTGTTCTTCCATGTTCTTCACCAGGTTGTTGACTTCTTCTTGCTTAGCCCATGGAACTCTTCTAGATGGTTGTTTAATAGGACGAGCTGATCCCGTGTCTATACGGTGGTATGTCAGATTCGTTCTCCCAAAGTCGTTGTCAGAGAGGGCGAAGACGTTTCGATACTTGCTGAGTAGTTCTTCGAATTTTCTAATTTGGTCGCTGTTAAGGTTTGTGGCCGAACGCTGCACTAAGTCTCGAAGAACGGTTGGAAGTGGTTCGCTCTCTGCCATTGAGGGTTCAGCTTCAACTTCGCACTGGAGGATGGACACCACGGGTTCAAGGACTCCTACTTCCATTCCTTTACACACTTTCTGTTCGAAGTCCTTCAGATTGACCACTCTGACAGATGCGTTCGGCGTCCCAGTTCGAATCAGTGTTCGTCCTATCAGTATGGCTTTCTGTGTCAAATCCGGGTTTTTGGCTTCTACTATCCCCACCAAACCATCCGCACCTTCGCCGTCGATGTTTATTTTGAGAACTACCTCGGATCTAGCAGGTAGTAACCGGTCTTCTGCAACGATGACCTTTCGAAGACCGTACTCTTTGGTGGGGTTTGTCATCACCAACTCTTCCTTGCCGATGCGTAAAATGCCGGAGCCCAAATCCAGATTAATTTTGTTTCGTTCAAGAAGATCCAATCCAATGATCACGTCGTCGGCGACATCGGCTACCAGTGCCCTGTGTCGAAGGCATACTTCTCCCAATCTCAATTCGATATCGCATTCTCCTCTAATCGGCGCTGTTTCTCCGGTAACCGTGGTCAAACGTAGCTTCCTCTGCAGGGGACGGATTCTCCACTCGTTAACGATGTTCGGCCGGATTATGGTCTTAGAAGCTCCCGTATCGACCACCATTCTAACCTTCTTGTTGTTGATGTGACCTTCGACGAATAAGGACTTGCTTCCGTTTAGTTGGGAAACGACGATTTCTGCTGGGGCTTGGTGGGGAGAAGCCAACTTGCGCCCCTCAAAGTTGGCTGATCTTAGTTTCCCGACTGCTGTCGGTCCGCACGGCGTTCTTCGGCCGGGCAGTCTCGCCGTAAATGTCCGTGCCTTCCACATTCCCAGCACCTTGGTCTTCCTTTGTTTTTGTCACAGTCTCGGGAAAAGTGACCGACCTTCCCGCATTCCCAACATTTGGCCGATTCTCTCTTGTCGTTGATGGTAGTCTTCTTGACAGTTTCGACGCATTCTTTAATCAGCCTTGTGACTTCATTCTTGTATTCGTCGTCTTCAACAGCTGTTTGGCGTACACGCACGTGCCCTTTGGAAGCTTGTTTTGCAGCTTCGAATTCTAAGGCGTGCGCCAGTGCGTCACTCGCAGTCTTGTGGCGGGCCAAACGGAGAACTTGTTGTAAGTCGGTGTCCCTTACACCATGGACGAATGTTTGGACTGCTAGTTGGCCTGCGAAGTCCTGCGGAGCGGTAGGATAGGCCAATCTAACTAGACGTTCCACATCGGCCTCGAACTCCTGTAGATTTTCTGATGTCCTCTGATTGCGACACTTTAGTTGGGTTTGGTACACTTGTTGTAAATGTTTGTCGCCATATCTCATTTCAAGTCGCTCTAGCAGCGCAGAGAAGTCTCGTTGTTGGCGCTCTGGAATACCTTGAAGGACATCCAATGCTTCTCCTCGCAGAGCTATGACCAGCGCCGTTGCTTTCTCAAAATCGTTCCAGTTGTTTGCTTCTGCCGCTGCCTCGAACTGTCGTTTGTATACAGACCAGCAAACTCTTCCGTCGAAAGTCGGTGGTTTAATTCTAATCGTCTTAGCAGTGTCTTCGGACTTTATTTCACTTGCCGGTTTTGTGTTCTCGAACTTCTGTCTCATCTTCTCTACTTCCTTTTGTACTTCTTCTTTCAACTCATCTCTTAGCTTTTCTTGTCGTATCTCCAATTCTTGTCGTACTTCCTGTAACTCTTCTTTTAATCCTTCTTGCTCAAATTTTATTGTCCTTATATCTTCGACCAATTTCTCTTGAACTGCCTTAATTTCTTCTTTGCTTGCTTTAATTTCTTCCTTCATTTCTTCTTGTGCTAATTTCATTTCGTCCTGTCCAGCTTCCATTTTATTCTTCAATTCTTCCTGTCCACATTCCATTCTTTCTTGTCCAGCTTCCATTTTATTCTTCATTTCTTCCTGGCCTGCCTTCATTGCCTTCATCATTTCCATTAAAGCCTTTATTTGTTCTTCCATTATCGCTGATTGTTTTCTTGTTACTGGCATAAGGCTTCAAAATTCTTCTTCACTTCGGATCTCTGCTACGATCTGTCGCACTAACTTTCTTCGGGAATCTTCAATTCCCTTACTATCCCACTTCTGACACCAAATGTGACGTGTTCGGTCACAGAAAACACAATTAACAAAACAAAACAACGAGTTTATTTAATTACTAAGATTAATTTGACTACACTACAGTTATGAACAAGTCCGCACAATTTATTTCACTAAAAGTCACTTTTTAATCGCCGTTCCGGTAGACACTATTTATCGCTCTCTATGACCACTATCGCCTCTATGGTTCGCCTGTATCGCCTATCGATCGCTTTGCATCAGCTGTTACTGTAAACTGTCAACTAACTCGGTGTGAGTGTCTCGTCCGCTTTTATAGTCTTCTCAGCCTTTTTCTAGGGTATTCTACAGCCGTCTAGTAATTCAATTGTTTTCCCATTGATTTTTGCTGGTGTTTTCTAGATGTATCAGGAAAGCCGAGAATATTCCTTATGTAATCAGGGAAGATGTTCATTAATTATGCTCACACCAACTTAATTGGCAAGTACTCGTAACAATATATTGACAACGGCAGAAATACCGTGCCAACAGGATCTATGTTGGGTGAGTGGTGTAGCGAACTGACGGATGGCGATTATATTGATCAGTGGTTGTCTACTGGTCCTAAAAGTTATTATTTTAAAACACTAAACGGTACAGAAGTCACCAAAATAAAGGTGTTTACGCTTAATTACGAGAACAGCACGAAACTTAACAGAAACGCGCTAGATAATATCATTTCAGGTACGTCAAAAGGAGTGGTATTGGAATACGATCAAATTGTTAGGGAAACCAAGACAAAAGGTTTCGAAGGTTTTCCAAATGGACTATAAGAAACGGTAGCGGATTGAAAATAACGACACCGTTCTATGGGGGACGACAACATAATAATTATTGATTCCTCTTCACCTTCTCACTATGTACATAATTCACAATTTCTTATTTCCATATTTTTTTTGTAAATTTGGTGTGTATAACTGTATATAAAATTATTCAAGTACAATGTATATTAAGTTATTGTGCGTCTGCTAATAATTTCTTACCTTATAATACTTATCGTTAACAACATTTATGTACATATATTGTCATAATTTTCAAAAATATATATCTATATATAATATATACTGATAATGTAAAAATATTTACTCTGTGGTTTTTTATTTTCTATTGAAACGACAAAATAAAACATGATTTCAGTTGCAATAACAACTTTCGATTTGTTAGTGAAAGAACAGCAATCTTTTTTATCTCGAACGACCAACTTCCGCAACGTTTAAAAAGAGCAATCAAACCACTTTTTCTATGTCTGCTTATACAAGACCTTATAATAAAAGCAATTAGTAAATATTTTTTTAAATTTTACTTCTACTGCTTATTGATTGTTATTGATATTATGATTAGGCACCTACAATATATTTAAGCCTCATTCCAAAATGGAATCGGAAATAAAGATAAGTAGTCTCTTCCAATCATGTTTGTTTAGATTAATTTAAATAATACCCACTTATTTCGATATTGTTACTTTCGGCTTACCGCGTTGTATAGAAAAACAAGTTCTACAGCAGCGATTAAAATTAATAGACTACAGTTTGAACCCATATTTACAGCAACAATTGAAAGAAACAAAACTACTACCGGTATATTATTTCAAGAAGAATCGCCCTTTTGAAAAAGCTGTTTGTATTACATTAATGCTAAATTTAAATATTTGTAATACAAAAATTAGGCCTATGTATACCTGTTTTCAATATTGCAAAATGTCACCGCCTGCATTTTTTATCAATAATAACAGATTATGTTTCAATTGTAGTTATAAAATGATTTATTTTCCTAATTATGAATTAAAGATAATAAATTATTCAAAACAATTTGGTAATATTTTTAAAATTATCGGTTTTCTTAAAGATTTAAATAATTGGTGTGGTAGTTGTTTAGTAACACCACTGTTTATTTGTGGGAATAGAAATTGGGCTAAACAATATCATGATTTCGAAATATATTTATCACCAATTGGCTCACTCGATTCTCTATATGGCAACGATGAAGTTATGCTGTTATGGGTATAAACTGTTTCTTCAATACACTTGGTGGTGGTGGCCTTCAAAATATCAATATCGACTCAAGTGATAATAATGATGACAACGAAAATTTTGAATAACAAAATAAAAAATGAGGGAAATACACGAGGTTACAGTAATCAGAGTTTCCAGTAAGTTTTTTTTTTATATATAAGGTTTAGCGTAGCCAATAGTAAATTTTCCTTTTTTCTTTAGGGCTGTTCATTTATTAATGGTATTTAAAGTTATGGCAACATCACACCAGTTTTGGTTATTACCTCAATTAACTAGGTATGCTATTATTTTTAATTATATCTACTATTGTCGACCTGCAGACTTGCAATATTAACGGAAAATTGATAAGGTCGGGCAACGGAAACACAGAGATATCAGCTTGAACCTATTGTTAATTGTAAAAAATAATAATAATTAGTAATATAGGTACATTTTGTATAAATTTTTTATAATTAGAGTTTATACAGTATTGATACCCTTCCCCCACCACTCTTATACCAAATTAATAACACGTGACTCTTCTTTCTAGCACTACCCTTCTCCGTTTCTAAAGAACTTATTACAGGTAGTTAGTTAGTAGCGAATGGTTGTGTTTTGATCAGCAAAAGAATAATAAGAAAAAAGTCACAATGAATAAAGTTACTAGTACCATGTATTATGGGGAAGAAGCCGTCAGAAAAATAAAACGGTTAAATATTGAAGAGGATGATATGATTTTTCAATGGTACGGTGATAAGAAACCTTCCTGCTACATACTATATGAAAAAAATAGCAATCACCCTGTTTCTTTTGCTCTGATGTCTACTATGAATTACGACCCCCTCAATAAGCACATAAAACCGAAAACATTGAATTACATTTATACATTTCCGGAACATAGGCGGAAGGGAATGCTGCCAGATTGATTGAGCATATAAAAAATAACAATCAATTTACCGCATTTCGTTCAAATACGGCATCTGAAAATCTATTTAAAAAATGTAATTGTAAAAATTATGGGGAAATGTATTTTAAAAGTATGTTTCGATTTCCGTAGCGTTCTTTGGAGAGAATTTGTGCACGTAAAAAGTAACTCAGTTTATATACCGGCTGATTAATCAGTATTTTATGCGTTACGAACGAGCTACGAAACAATTGTGGAACTAGAATGCACGTCAGTTTTCTGCGAAAAAATACTGTAATAAAATAAGTTAATAAAGAAAATGTCACATTTGCCTTGAAAGGAAGTAGTAAATCCATTTTTCATCTATATAAAGTATCGTTCTCTTCGGGGAAGATACCCAGTTTTCTACGTATTTTCCCGTTAGAAACATTTTTTTGTTAAATTTGTGTAGAACATTATCTTTTCTACCCATATATGTGTAAATTAATAATATATAATAACCGTAGCGTTCTTTTAAGAATGTGTGGTTTGCATATGTACTAATTGTGTTAATAATATATAATAACCATGTAAACAGAGGGGGTAAAAATAATTTCATTGTATAATAATATAACAAATTAAATTTATATTGTAATTACAACCTAAGGAAGATACCCAGTTTTCTACGTATTTTCCGTTAGAAACATTTTTTTGTTAAATTTGTGTTTATCATTACCTATCTTTTCTACCAAGGTATGTGTAAATTATTAATATATAATAACCATAGCGTTCTTTTAATCTAATTATTCTAATAATTCTTTTAATCGCATTCCAGTACCACTCCTTTTGACGTACCTGAAATGATATCATCTGGCGCGTTTCTGTTAAGTTTCGTGCTGTTCTCGTAATTAAGCGTAAACCCATTTATTTTGGTGACTTCTGTACCGTTTAGTGTTTTAAAATAATAACTTTTAGGACCAGTAGACAACCACTGAACAATATAATCGCCATCCGTCAGTTCGCTACACCACTCACCCAACATAGATCCTGTTGGCACGGTATTTCGGCCGTTGTCAATATATATAATACTATCTGTATCGTAGTAGACAACGTCCTCACCGAGTTTATCTAGCATTTCGTAAAGTCTTAATCGGGCATTAGAAGTAGTAAATGTCGCAATAAATATGTTGTTGGATGTGGAGTCTTCCACAAAACAATCTTTGTATTTCAAGGTCACATGAACAACGTCTTCGTTTACAAACGTACAATTTGAGATATATATTTTATCATCCAATAATATTTCGTACCATCTCTTCGGGTCATTGATGAATTCGCTCTGACTCATGTTGAATCTCTGGCCAAATTTACCCCATAACGAGTTTAGACAAATTTTTGCTACCGCCCTTCTTCCCGGATTGACACCAATTTTGTTCAAGTTCAGCTCTATACCCATCTGTTCTTTGATATTACGAGCGTACGCCTCGTTTGATTCATATTTATGCGGACTTGTTTCCAATTTAATTTTCATGAAATCCTTAATGTAATATTGCAAGTCTGCAGGTCGACAATAGTAGATATAATTAAAAATAATAGCATACCTAGTTAATTGAGGTAATAACCAAAACTGGTGTGATGTTGCCATAACTTTAAATACCATTAATAAATGAACAGTCTAAAGAAAAAAGGAAAATTTACTATTGGCTACGCTAAACCTTATATATAATAAAAAACTTACTGGAAACTCTGATTACTGTAACCTCGTGTATTTCCCTCATTTTTTATTTTGTTATTCAAAATTTTCGTTGTCATCATTATTATCACTTGAGTCGATATTGATATTTTGAAGGCCACCACCACCAAGTGTATTGAAGAAACAGTTTATACCCATAACAGCATAACTTCATCGTTGCCATATAGAGAATCGAGTGAGCCAATTGGTGATAAATATATTTCGAAATCATGATATTGTTTAGCCCAATTTCTATTCCCACAAATAAACAGTGGTGTTACTAAACAACTACCACACCAATTATTTAAATCTTTAAGAAAACCGATAATTTTAAAAATATTACCAAATTGTTTTGAATAATTTATTATCTTTAATTCATAATTAGGAAAATAAATCATTTTATAACTACAATTGAAACATAATCTGTTATTATTGATAAAAAATGCAGGCGGTGACATTTTGCAATATTGAAAACAGGTATACATAGGCCTAATTTTTGTATTACAAATATTTAAATTTAGCATTAATGTAATACAAACAGCTTTTTCAAAAGGGCGATTCTTCTTGAAATAATATACCGGTAGTAGTTTTGTTTCTTTCAATTGTTGCTGTAAATATGGGTTCAAACTGTAGTCTATTAATTTTAATCGCTGCTGTAGAACTTGTTTTTCTATACAACGCGGTAAGCCGAAAGTAACAATATCGAAATAAGTGGGTATTATTTAAATTAATCTAAACAAACATGATTGGAAGAGACTACTTATCTTTATTTCCGATTCCATTTTGGAATGAGGCTTAAATATATTGTAGGTGCCTAATCATAATATCAATAACAATCAATAAGCAGTAGAAGTAAAATTTAAAAAAATATTTACTAATTGCTTTTATTATAAGGTCTTGTATAAGCAGACATAGAAAAAGTGGTTTGATTGCTCTTTTTAAACGTTGCGGAAGTTGGTCGTTCGAGATAAAAAAGATTGCTGTTCTTTCACTAACAAATCGAAAGTTGTTATTGCAACTGAAATCATGTTTTATTTTGTCGTTTCAATAGAAAATAAAAAACCACAGAGTAAATATTTTTACATTATCAGTATATATTATATATAGATATATATTTTTGAAAATTATGACAATATATGTACATAAATGTTGTTAACGATAAGTATTATAAGGTAAGAAATTATTAGCAGACGCACAATAACTTAATATACATTGTACTTGAATAATTTTATATACAGTTATACACACCAAATTTACAAAAAAAATATGGAAATAAGAAATTGTGAATTATGTACATAGTGAGAAGGTGAAGAGGAATCAATAATTATTATGTTGTCGTCCCCCATAGAACGGTGTCGTTATTTTCAATCCGCTACCGTTTCTTATAGTCCATTTGGAAAACCTTCGAAACCTTTTGTCTTGGTTTCCCTAACAATTTGATCGTATTCCAATACCACTCCTTTTGACGTACCTGAAATGATATTATCTAGCGCGTTTCTGTTAAGTTTCGTGCTGTTCTCGTAATTAAGCGTAAACACCTTTATTTTGGTGACTTCTGTACCGTTTAGTGTTTTAAAATAATAACTTTTAGGACCAGTAGACAACCACTGATCAATATAATCGCCATCCGTCAGTTCGCTACACCACTCACCCAACATAGATCCTGTTGGCACGGTATTTCGGCCGTTGTCAATATATATAATACTATCTGTATCGTAGTAGACAACGTCCTCACCGAGTTTATCTAGCATTTCGTAAAGTCCTAATCGGGCATTAGAAGTGGTAAATGTCGCAATAAATATGTTGTTGGATGTGGAGTCTTCCACAAAACAATCTTTGTATTTCAAGGTCACATGAACAACGTCTTCGTTTATAAACGTACAAGTTGAGATATATATTTTATCATCCAATAATATTTCGTACCATCTCTTCGGGTCATTGATGAATTCGCTCTGACTCATGTTGAATCTCTGGCCAAATTTACCCCATAACGAGTTTAGACAAATTTTTGCTACCGCCCTTCTTCCCGGATTGACACCAATTTTTCAAGTTCAGCTCTATACCCATCTGTTCTTTGATATTACGAGCGTACGCCTCGTATGATTCGTATTTATGCGGACTTGTTTCCAATTTAATTTTCATGAAATCCTTAATGTAATCCTGGAATAAATCTGTAGATTTTTGTGAAAAATGCCACACTTCCAAAATTTCCCGTATTACGTAACCCTTCTCCAAAGCCTTGTTTACTTCAAGTGTCGTCCAGCATCCCGTAATCGTTCGTTCATCTTCAGTATGATTACATATCTCTGGTGCATAGTGAAGACACTTGCAACATAAAGTAAATGTCAATTTTCTCGGTTTTTATAGGTAAAACGGGGTGGTAAAGGTTTCGGGGAGGTAAAATTTTACACTTTACCAACCCGAACCAGTTAGGGTCATATTTGGATGGCCTATTTATTTTTGTGGGATGTCCTACGGGAAAGGGATTACAATCTCTTATTTTCAAGTTTTAGCTTTGTCGCATTAGTACGACCACCAAAAAATGACTTCCTAGGATTTAGTGGTTCATTGTCGTCGTAGTTATCTAATTTCGATTTAGTGGCTCCATATTCTTTTGACTTGAGCCAATTGCATTCCCACATCTCTACGACGGAATACCCTGCGTTCTTCAATTGTCGATTTCGACGTTGTGTGCTCTCGTACAGGTCGTCCATTATTTCATGATTTACGTGATTAATTGTTGTTGGGTGGTAGCACTTGGGGCAGCCATGCCAGAAACATCCGTGGTACTGGTACACTGTTTTCGTGGTGTCGTCATAGCCGTCAACTTTAGCGCCGCAAATTGTTACTTCACCGCCGCTTAGGGCGCGACGGACATTATTACTGAACTGATTAAACCAAGATATAGAACCAAGGCTAAATGTATCTTTCGGCGTTTCGTTTACAACGGCAATTGTCTTATCGGGTAGATATTTTGATCGGTATATGGCCATGCAAACGCTTGCTATGGTAAGATATTGTAACGGCTCAATGTTAGCGATTTCCAAAAACTCCTTTCGAAATTTCAAACAACCTCTTCTCAGAATATCCACGTCGCAATCACAATAGTCGTGTAGTTCTCGTTGAAAATCGAAACATAGCTTTTTTTCATTTGATCGTGAAGTGTACCATTCCAAAAATGCTTCCCGTTGTTTAGGTTTCATTGTGTTTGGTCCATAAAATTTAGCATTGGGTAGTGTACCTATATAATTCTGATTTTCAGGGGTGTTGAAGAAGTGGGGGAAGTAGCCTTTCTTCATTTCATTCAAGCCAAAATTTTTTGTAAAATCGGCTAAGGGGCCGGCGATGAAATTAGAACTGTCTATAATCTTTAATTTAATGCTAGGTATTTCCAGTAACATTAATTTAGTTCCATTATAAATGGTGAATGGCTTTATACCGTTTTCCACGCAATCTTTTAGTATAAAGTATGAATTATACCCCTTAGCGTTGTGCGCAACGGCCGTATAACGTCTGTGCTGATCGGATTTTAACCATTCGCAGAATTCATCATTGTTATTAAATATGTATTTTTTGTTCTCAAAATCACGGGCTATTACCAAATTAGGTATGTGCACACCTGTATTCTGCATCGCTTCATAATCGAAGAAAATATATTTGGTCGTGTAAGTGCACTTCTGGATCTTCTTGTCGAAGCGTCCGTTACAAGTACACGTGTCTATGCATACTTTTTGACATCCTTTATTACGATCATGGCCATGTGCACGGTACATCGCAAATGCCACACTTACAACTTTTGTTTATTATAAAACATTGATGTTTGACAGTCTCTACGAATTCTCCATAATTCTTGCATTTATTAAAACCACGCCTATGTGGCTCTTGTCGATTGCAAAGTCTGTTGCAAGTTAAGCATTTAAAGATAATTGCGCAAACAGAAGAGTGTTTATCTTTACAAAAATCTTGTTCACGCAATTTACTTTAAAATATACAAACAAGATGTTAATTCAATAAAGTTTGTATTTCAAAAAAAAAACGATTGTAATAATTTTTAAAGGATTACTGCCCATTGAAATAAATTAACAAGACATATACCAGTTTGGTTTTTAATTTTTCAATTCAATTTTATAAATCCTTTCCATTTTCCATCTTTTTCTTATGGTATTCATTTAATTGTGTATTTTGTACCGATAACTCGCTTCTTAAAAGCCGTAGATTAATTTAAAATCTACCAATCGAGGTTATGTTTATCGTATTTGTACCGCTTAAACATAGACTACCACGCTACTAAATTTCTTAGTAGCTACTAAGCTTAGTAGTCTACCAAATGTCACTATGAATACGATTTTCTTAGAACGCTCTTAGTAGCTTGCTAGTAGTCACTACTAACTGACTATGAATAAGGCTGTTAGTAGCTACTACTTAGTAGACTACTTACATCCTACTAAACCGTTGACTATGAATAAGGCTTGTATATCTCTTATCTATGCTTACATCCTACTAAACCGTTAACTATGAATAAGGCTGCTAGTGACTAATATGACCAGCAAGCTACTAACTAATTATCTATGTAACTGACTATGAATAAGGCTGGATGTATATTTAATTGACACGCTAATTTGGCAATGGGGCCATCAGGTTTCATGAATTTTCTTATTACCAAAACATCTTCTGTCTCATTCTGTCTATAACCATAGGCAAAAGTGTATTATCGTGATTCATCTATAAACCTTCCCTAATCTATGATTACCATAGAAATCTAGGACCTCCAGGCGGCGACGCTAAAAATAACATGACTCCGTAGTATTTGCGCAGGCGCGAAATGTCTATGGAAATAAGTTCGCCTCCGCCGCCTTTTTATTTGAATTCTAATAAAGCCGCCTCTTTATTTGAAATCAAATGAACGATCTGTAGTTTTATTATGAGTTTTATGTGTGCGTTGGCCGGCTTTTAGCAGGAGGTCTCTGGTACCCACACAAGAAATAACTACAATTTGCTAAGCGAAACAACTACACTTTAATTTAAATTACATCTAACAAACAAAAAACAGAACAGAATACGAGTATTTTTGTGTATTGATTTTTAAAAGGTGGTTCGCGCGTTGTTAGGTGGTTGATTACTGCATCGTTCAGTCATTCATCGTTCAAGCACACATCGTCGAACCTAGCTGGGTTTCGATGCAGAGCCAGCGATGATTAAAATTCCTCTCTGAGAAAGTGGACCTGTTTTCAGTGTGTGGGATGTTGAACTAGCCTGCCACCTGGTAAGTATGTTCAGTACGAGTCATTTTAAAAAGCTTCGGAAGTTAAGCGGTTAAGTAGCGACCGATAGACCGAAAATTGCTATTTCGAATTATTATGAGTAGATTACGCTTAAGTAAAATTGTCTATGTATGCGATTTATTTTCGTCTGTTTTGCTTTGATTCGTAATTCCCCTCTAAATTCTTACGTTTCCAAAGTCTAATATCACCTACTGATAAGGGTAAAATGTACACCACTCACATACCCAATATTAAGTAAGGCACTTAATATTCAGCATTCATAAACGTTTTAAAAAAATGTAAAACAAGTTCTGTGTTATGTGTATTTATTGTGTAAGTTTTTAAAAACGATTTAGTTGTTTTTTTAAGAGAAGTAAACCAACATACTGCATTCGACAGGTCGTTGATAAAGTGATATTATTCTCCAGTTTATTGTTTAGTAGTTGTGCCAAAACTTCATGTGGATTTTTTATTTTTATATTACTGGTATTTTCCTTTTAGTAATGTTTGTGAAAGTTATGTGTTTAAATTTTAATTTTAACTATCTTTATTGTATTGTTTACTATTTGTGTTTAAGTAAATATTGAGTTTATTATTATCGCTAAGATGCTCAAATGCTGATGATTTTATATACAAATAAATAATTTTGGTTTTCACCATTTTTTTTTTTTTTTTAAATTTAAAAAAAAATTTCAAAGTTGCCGCCATACGTCGAGGTTCTTTTAATTTATAGATGGCGCCTAAAGCAGCAGAAATTCCTGTATATTATTAGTTTTAAGTGGCTAATTGCCGAATGACCTTTTGGACACACTGACCAGATGGCAGCACATTTGCAACCAAGTTCGAGCTGGCTATCTATTTGTCTAGGCCTGTTTTCGCGGTCTGCGCTCACGTAATGGTAGTTGAAGTTGCCTACCAGGCACGGGGTCTGGGGCAGACGCTACAGATCTTTAGTGCTCCAACTTTTTTAATGATAAATGTGGATAATAATAATAATAATATTTATTCTCGTTTCTCAATATACAATATTTATGAGACCACAAAAGAAATAAATTTCTCGTATATGGGAGAAAACTTATAACTACCTTATGTAGTAAAAACTTAACCTAGTTGACATTTTGAATATTATATTGTATTATATTTCCACTTTTTCTAGGAGCCAAGTTTTCACCTCGTTCTTGAGTCTCCTGGGGTTTTTCACTTCTTGGACTTTCGCTGGTAGTTTGTTTGTGAACTTGGTTCCAATATAGTCAAAGCATTTTTGTCCAATATTTTTATTTTTAAACGGAATTTGCATTTTTTTTGTCTCCTTGTCTTGTTTCATGTGATATCTTTTCACTGGTAGCTGTTTTCCTCTGGTGGTTTATGGCGTTCAGGATGAATATTTTATTAATTGTTAGTAGTGGATAAGTTTTGTACAGTTGTTCAGTAGAAAATCTGATGGGTAGTCCGTAGATTGCTTTTATTATCCTGTTTTGAAGGGTCTACAGTTTTCTGCTTGCGCTGTGTGAGCAACCTCCCCATGCAATAATCCCATATGTTGCTATAGATAAAAATAGGCTGTGATATATTGTTACGAGTACTTGCCAATTAAGTTGGTGTGAGCATAATTAATGAACATCTTCCCTGATTACATAAGGAATATTCTCGGCTTTCCTGATACATCTAGAAAACACCAGCAAAGATCAATGGGAAAACAATTGAATTACTAGACGGCTGTAGAATACCCTAGAAAAAGGCTGAGAAGACTATAAAAGCGGACGAGACACTCACACCGAGTTAGTTGACAGTTTACAGTAACAGCTGATGCAAAGCGATCGATAGGCGATACAGGCGAACCATAGAGGCGATAGTGTTCATAGAGAACGATAAATAGTGTCTACCGGAACGGCGATTAAAAAGAAACTTTTAGTGAAATAAATTGTGCGGACTTGTTCATAACTGTAGTGTAGTCAAATTAATTTTAGTAATTAAATAAACTCGTTGTTTTGTTTTGTTAATTGTGTTTTCTGTGACCGAGCACGTCACATTTGGTGTCAGAATTGGGATAGTAAGGGAATTGAAGATTCCCGAAGAAAGTTAGTGCGACAGATCGTAGAAGAGGTCCGAAGAGAAGAAGAATTTTGAAGCCTTATGCCAGTAACAAGAAAACAATCGGCAATAATGGAGGAACAAATAAAGGCTTTAATGGAAATGATGAAAGAAATGAAAACAGAAATGAAGGCAGGCCAGGAAGAAATGAAGGCAGGCCAGGAAGAAATGAAGGAAGAATTGAGGAATAAAATGGAAGCTGGACAGGAAGAAATGAAATTGGCACAGGAAGATTTGAAGAATAAAATAGAAGCTGGTCAAGAAAAGATGGAAGCGATACAGGAAGAATTAAGGGTAAAGCTGAAGGAAGTCAGAACCGAAGTGCAAGAAGAATTAAAAGAAGTACGACAAGAATTGGAGGCGAGACAAGAGAAGCTAAGAGATGAGTTGAAAGAAGAGGTACAAAAGGAAGTAGAGAAGATACGACAGAAGTTCGAGAACACAAAACCGGCTAGTGATGTAAAGCCTGAAGAGACTGCGAAAGCGATTAGAATTAAACCACCGACTTTCGACGGAAAAGTTTGCTGGTCTGTGTACAAACGACAGTTCGAGGCAGCGGCAGAAGCAAACAACTGGAACGATTTTGACAAAGCAACGGCGCTGGTCATAGCCCTACGAGGAGAAGCATTGGATGTCCTTCAAGGTATTCCAGAGCGCCAACAACGAGACTTCTCTGCGCTGCTAGAGCGACTTGAAATGAGATATGGCGACAAACATTTACAACAAGTGTACCAAACCCAACTAAAGTGTCGCAATCAGAGGACATCAGAAAATCTACAAGAATTCGAGGCCGATGTGGAACGTCTAGTTAGATTGGCCTATCCTACCGCTCCGCAGGACTTCGCAGACCAACTAGCAGTCCAAACATTCGTCGATGGTGTAAGGGAAACCGACTTACATCAAGTTCTCCGTTTGGCCCGCCACAAGAGTGACGCACTGGCGCACGCCTTAGAATTCGAAGCTGCAAAACAAGCTTCCAAAGGGCACGTGCGTGTACGCCAAACAGCTGTTGAAGACGACGAATACAAGAATGAAGTCACAAGGCTGATTAAAGAATGCGTCGAAACTGTCAAGAAGACAACCATCAACGACAAGAGAGAATCGGCCAAATGTTGGGAATGCGGGAAGGTCGGTCACTTTTCCCGAGACTGTGACAAAAACAAAGGAAGACCAAGGTGCTGGGAATGTGGAAGGCACGGACATTTACGGCGAGACTGCCCGGCCGAAGAACGCCGTGCGGACCGACAGCAGTCGGGAAACTAAGATCAGCCAACTTTGAGGGGCGCAAGTTGGCTTCTCCCCACCAAGCCCCAGCAGAAATCGTCGTTTCCCAACTAAACGGAAGCAAGTCCTTATTCGTCGAAGGTCACATCAACAACAAGAAGGTTAGAATGGTGGTCGATACGGGAGCTTCTAAGACCATAATCCGGCCGAACATCGTTAACGAGTGGAGAATCCGTCCCCTGCAGAGGAAGCTACGTTTGACCACGGTTACCGGAGAAACAGCGCCGATTAGAGGAGAATGCGATATCGAATTGAGATTGGGAGAAGTATGCCTTCGACACAGGGCACTGGTAGCCGATGTCGCCGACGACGTGATCATTGGATTGGATCTTCTTGAACGAAACAAAATTAATCTGGATTTGGGCTCCGGCATTTTACGCATCGGCAAGGAAGAGTTGGTGATGACAAACCCCACCAAAGAGTACGGTCTTCGAAAGGTCATCGTTGCAGAAGACCGGTTACTACCTGCTAGATCCGAGGTAGTTCTCAAAATAAACATCGACGGCGAAGGTGCGGATGGTTTGGTGGGGATAGTAGAAGCCAAAAACCCGGATTTGACACAGAAAGCCATACTGATAGGACGAACACTGATTCGAACTGGGACGCCGAACGCATCTGTCAGAGTGGTCAATCTGAAGGACTTCGAGCAAAAAGTGTGTAAAGGAATGGAAGTAGGAGTCCTTGAACCCGTGGTGTCCATCCTCCAGTGCGAAGTTGAAGCTGAACCCTCAATGGCAGAGAGCGAACCACTTCCAACCGTTCTTCGAGACTTAGTGCAGCGTTCGGCCACAAACCTTAACAGCGACCAAATTAGAAAATTCGAAGAACTACTCAGCAAGTATCGAAACGTCTTCGCCCTCTCTGACAACGACTTTGGGAGAACGAATCTGACATACCACCGTATAGACACGGGATCAGCTCGTCCTATTAAACAACCATCTAGAAGAGTTCCATGGGCTAAGCAAGAAGAAGTCAACAACCTGGTGAAGAACATGGAAGAACAGGGGGTAATCGAACCATCACAAAGTGCTTGGGCTTCGCCGATAGTGTTGGTTAGGAAGAAGGATGGATCGACCAGGTTCTGCGTTGACTACAGGAAGCTCAACGACGTAACTTTAAAGGACAGCTATCCCTTACCCAGAATCGACGACACCCTTGACAGCTTGGTTGGTGCCAAATGGTTTTCAACGTTAGATTTGAAGAGTGGATACTGGCAAGTGGAACTGGATCCACAAGACAAGCAGAAGACCGCATTCACGACTGGTTACGGGCTGTGGCACTTTAACGTTATGCCATTTGGACTATGTAACGCTCCCGCCACCTTCGAGCGACTTATGGAAAATGTGCTACAAGGGCTCAATTGGAAGGTTTGTCTGGTGTACCTAGACGACGTGATAGTACTGGGAAAGACATTCGAAGACCACCTCCAGAATGTCGAAGAAGTGATCAAGAAGCTTTCAGCAGCCAAGTTGAAACTCAGTCCCAAGAAATGCCATCTGTTCTGTAAGGAGGTGAAATATCTTGGCCACGTTATTACCTCAGAAGGAATAAGAACTGATCCTGACAAGACTGAAGCTGTGAGAAGTTGGCCTGTTCCGAAGAACCAACTCGACTTGAAAAGCTTTTTGGGGCTGTGTTCCTATTACCGACGATTCGTAAAGGGATTTGCAGATATAGCTCGACCGCTCCACAAGTTAACAGAGGATGGTGTCCCTTTCCAATGGTCAGAACGATGTCAGCAAGCTTTTGAAACACTGAAGTCTACCCTTTCTCAAGCCCCAATACTGACGTACCCACAGTTCGACACAGATTTCATTGTCGATACGGATGCCAGCAATGTAGGAATTGGTGGTGTACTGTCGCAGATGCAGGAAGGAAAAGAAAAAGTCATTGGCTACTTCAGTAAGGCACTGTCAAAGCCGGAGCGAAACTATTGCGTGACCCGTAGAGAATTGCTGGCAGTCGTCAAAACTCTCGAACATTTCCATAAGTATCTCTACGGACGAAAATTCCTGCTAAGGACAGACCATGCGTCCCTGAAATGGCTGCTGCAATTTAAAAACCCAGAAGGACAACTGGCTCGATGGCTACAGCGGCTACAAGTATACGACTTCAGCATCGAGCATCGTGCTGGAAAACAACATGGTAACGCTGATGCCCTCTCGCGAAGACCATGCTCGAAGAACTGCAAACATTGCATGGCCGCCGAAAAGAAGGAACCAGTCAACTTGGCAAGGATCTGTCAAACGATGGTGGAACCGGAAGAACACTGGCAGAACGAAGACCTGGCGAAAGACCAAGAAAACGACGAAGACATTAAACCGATACTGCGGTGGAAAAAGGCAGGAACAGCACGACCTACCTGGGCAGATGTTAGTAGTACGAGTACCATCACGAAGAGCTATTGGGCCTTATGGGATTCGCTCATCGTCGAGAATGGGGTACTAAAACGAGTGTGGGAAAGCCCTGACGGAACTAAAATTCGACATCAAGTAGTTCTCCCGAAGAACAGAGTCAATGAGGTGCTGACAGAAGTCCATGGAGGTGTTGGTGGAGGACACTTCGGAGTAACAAAGACGTTGGAGAAGGTGCGAGAGCGATTTTATTGGCTAAAGTGTAGAAGAGACGTCGAAAATTGGTGTAGGGAGTGTCCAACGTGTGCGTCAGCCAAGGGACCTCAGACTCGAAGCCGAGGGCGAATGAAACAGTACAATGTTGGTGCCCCATTTGAGAGAATAGCTCTGGACGTAGCAGGACCATTCCCAACAACAGCTGCTGGCAATAAGTACATCTTGGTAGTGATGGACTATTTTAGCAAATGGCCCGAAGTGTACGCAATCCCAAATCAAGAAGCTACTACGGTCGCTGGAATGTTGGTCAACCAATGGATCAGCCGGTATGGAGTTCCGATGGAGATCCACTCTGACCAGGGACGGAACTTTGAATCCGCAGTATTCCGGGAAGTCTGTGAGCTGCTAGGAGTACAGAAAACCAGGACCACTCCATTACATCCACAATCTGACGGAATGGTCGAACGGTTTAACGCGACGCTAGAAACCAATTTGAAAATGGTTGTTAACGATCATCAGACAGACTGGGACCAGCATATACCTTTGTTCCTGTTGGCCTATCGAAGTGCGGTTCACGAGACCACCGGCAGAACACCAGCCAGCATTTTATTTGGAAGAGAGCTGAAGTTACCGATGGACATCCGGTTTGGACACCCAGAAGATCGGCGACCTTCAGCTACCGACTACGCACAGCAGCTAGAGGAACGACTCGATACCGTCCATAGAGCCGTTCGTAACAAAATCCAAGTAGGGAGTGACCGCATGAAGACCAGGTACGACCGGAGAGCCAACAGCACAGGATTCAGAGAAGGGGACCAGGTGTGGCTCTACAATCCTGTCCGTCGGAAAGGACGCTCACCGAAGCTACAGCGAGCCTGGGAAGGACCTTACACCGTGGTCAGAAGACTGAATGACGTGGTCTACCGTATTCAGAGAGGACCAAAGGCCAAGATGAAAGTTGTACACTTGGACCGCTTGGCGCCTTACAAAGGTCAAGACATTGATCGGGACGATCAATTCTAAGAAGGGGGCAGTGTTACGAGTACTTGCCAATTAAGTTGGTGTGAGCATAATTAATGAACATCTTCCCTGATTACATAAGGAATATTCTCGGCTTTCCTGATACATCTAGAAAACACCAGCAAAGATCAATGGGAAAACAATTGAATTACTAGACGGCTGTAGAATACCCTAGAAAAAGGCTGAGAAGACTATAAAAGCGGACGAGACACTCACACCGAGTTAGTTGACAGTTTACAGTAACAGCTGATGCAAAGCGATCGATAGGCGATACAGGCGAACCATAGAGGCGATAGTGTTCATAGAGAACGATAAATAGTGTCTACCGGAACGGCGATTAAAAAGAAACTTTTAGTGAAATAAATTGTGCGGACTTGTTCATAACTGTAGTGTAGTCAAATTAATTTTAGTAATTTAAATAAACTCGTTGTTTTGTTTTTTTAAATTTGTGTTTTCTGTGACCGAACACGTCACAATATGTTCAGGAGTTGATGTTGTGGTAGGAGATTTCGCATTTTTTTTATTGTGTATGGTAGGTTTTGCAATTTATTTGTGAGGTTTGTTATGTTTTTTTCCCAATTTGGGTGTTGGTCTATTGTGATTCCTAGGTATTTTACTGTTTCTTTTGATGTTATTTTTTTTTATTACCTTCTATTGTGAAATCTATTGTGTTTATGTTGGGTATTTTATCTGAGTGGCATCCATATGTTAGAAAGCAGGTTTTATCAATTTTTATTGTCAAGTAATTTTTTGCAAACCATTTCGTTAGATTTTCATGTCTTTGGATTTTTCTTGAACTACTTTGCCCCATGTTTCTGTTTGGTAGAACAGCGCAGTGTCATCTGCGTACGCTATTACTTTTCCATGCGGTTTTTGGTTGAACATGTCGTTCATGAAGAGAATAAAAAATAGTGGGCCCAATATTGTCCCTTGGGGTACTCCGCAAGTTATTTTTTGTGGGGTGCTGTTATAATTTCCTGTTTTGACTGTTTGTTCTCTATCTGCGAGGTAATTTTGTATGAGTTTGTACGCTTTTCCTCTAAAGCCCATGTTGTGTAGCTTGTGGTCTAAGGTGTCGAATGTTTTTGATAGGTCGATGAATACAGATCTGTCTTGAGTCCTTCGTCTAGTCCGTTGGAGATGAATTTGGTACATTCCGCCAGGGCGTCATTCGTGGACTTCTTCTCTTAAAGCCAAATTGCTCGTTGTTTAGGATGTTGTGTTTTTCTATGAAGCCGGCAAACCTTTCTTTTAAACTTTTTTCAAACAGTTTGGCTGTGCTTGATATTATTGATATTACTATAGTTATTGGGGTCTAATTTGTTTCCTGTCTTATGTATCGGGATGATTTTGGCTTGTTTGAAATATTTTGGGCAGTAAGCTGTTTCGTAGCATGGGTTTGAATACGTGCAGTAAAGGTTTGGTGAGGTATTGTATGTTGTTTTTTAGTACTGATGCCGGGATTCCCTGGGGACCTGATGCCTTGTTTATGTTGAGGTTTTTGATGTGTCTTTTCAATTCGGTTGTGTCAATTGGTTTAAGAAATATTGTTTTTTCTATTGTATAGTTAGATGTATTGTGCAGTTCTTTGTTTTTATTTAGTTTTTTGGCTAGTTTAGGACCTATGTTGGCAAAGAATTTGTTTAGTTCGTCTGCACTTTCTTCGGGGCTTGTTGTTCTTTCACCATTTTCTTTTATAAATCCGATTTCGGGGGTTTTGGGTTTGGCTTTTTTTCGATTTAATTTTTCTCGATTGCTTTCCATTTTGTTTTGGGGTCGTTTTGTGCAAGCTACTTTCTAATAGGTTCCTCCTTAGCTTTCTTAATTACTTTGGTTAGTTGGTTTCTGTATCTCTTGTATTAAACGATTTGGCGGATGTCTTGCGTTCTTATAGCTTGTTTATACATTTTATCTCTTTTTTTTATCGAGTTTATTATACCTTGCGTAATCCATTTTTTCCTTTTTTTCTCGGTTTTCGTGATTTTTGTCATGCATGCTTTCATGTAGTTACTGATAGTTTTGATAAAAGTTACTATGGCGACTTCTGGATCTGCTATATTGGTTATTTCGTAAACAATTTGATCCTGTCTATTTGTTAAAAAAAAAAGCCACTGGAAACCCTGCATTTTTATCGTCCATCACCAATACTTTTGTTAATTCTAATCCCTTTCTGTTTGTTCCAAAAGTCCCATCCATACATATAATTTTTTAAAACTGTTTTAATTTTTCTTCCATTATCAAATTCATAAATCTAAAAGCAAAATCACCTTCCTTAAGTATCAAATGTTTTTCTCCTACAGAGCCAACACCAAAAATAAGCTACAATATTAACTACTGCTACACAAATAACACTATTACCTTCTTGTTTGAAAATAAATAGTTTTTATTGTTAGGATTCCATTCCTGAACTTTCATGGCTACAGCTATCATATCCACATCATGTCTTCTATTTTCCACATTGTGCTTCCTACTGAGATATTGAATATCCTTACGATTTATTAAATTTAACCTACTTAAACCACTATCTTTAAGTTGCCTGCAATCATCTTAAATTCTCTCAACTGTTACGCCCATCCGTAATTTTTCCAAAATTTCGGTCTTCTTCTTTTTCATTAAAGCTGGCTTCAAATTTCCTCGTCATGTCCTACATGAGTTTTACAGTAGTTGACTAAATATGGCCTTAATTTTAATAAGATAGAACATTTTTTTTTTTAATTTAAACTAGAAAATTTACCTAAATTCTTTCCAAAGTCAATTATTAATTGAGATTGACAAACATCTTTGATTTTAATCGATCCACCAGATTTGCCATTTTCTTTAGTGCTCTTACTTTGAAAACCTTGACAAAAATATAAATATTTTCTTCGTAATTATAATACATTTTATAAAGAGATAGTACCTTTTGTATCACTGTGATTACAGTAATAATAAACATTCAGTATTTTCATTTACCCTGCTTGTGGAATAATTAACATCCACAGATTCATTATTAAACAATTCCCTAAACTCTTGAGTATATGAAAAACTCAAAGTGACCTTAACCGTTATTATATTATGAGAAGTTTGTAAATGATTGATTAATAATTTATATGTTTCATTTTTCTCAAAACAAATGGGACAAATAATAAGATTTTCTTTTTTTTGCACTTCTTTCTTATGGATGTTTCGCACATGTGTACTCAAATTGAAATTTGGAAAATTGCTTGTTACAGTACATACATTTGTTCTTTCCTTCGTTGTCCATACTAATACAGTACCTGAAAGCAACTTAAATTTTTTTCAATTGAAAGATAAAACCAAACACAAGTTGTTATGCACCAGTATTTACACTACAACTTATACTATAAACACAAAAAATTAATAATTCCTATAAAAAGGCAGATTATTTAACAGTTACTCCACACAACTTTTTACGGTAAGGGGGCCCTCCATAAATTACGTCACACGAATTTCAGGACTTTTTTAAACCCCCCCCCCGTCCTTGTTACGGTTGTCACTTTTCAAAACCCCCTCCCCCCTGATGTGACGTCACACATTTTTCAAAATTATATATATATTTAAAAAGATTCAAAAGAAAACAGTTATTTTTATTTTATTCTTACTTTTATTATATAATCTTTAATAAAATTAACATAAAGTTTTTGACCACCCCTGCCCCTTGTCACACTATGTCACATCCCGGTGATACCCTCCCCCCCATTAACATGTGACGTAATTTATGGATGACCCCTAATACTATAGAATCGCGGCTTCTACTAAAAATGGAAAATATTGATTTTTTTTCTGCAAAATGGCTTTAGTTTAGTCTAAATATCAATAAAATGTGGGGGGAAAGTGATATTTTAAACGGTTTATTAATAAAAACGGCAAAAAACTACTAAAAAAGGTTTCTCGAAACTTTCGTGATTTTGGTTAAAATTCGACGTTGTCTCGTGTAAAGTTTGTGTGCGTATAGTAAAACTTATGGTTACGAAGTTAACAAAGTGTTCGGAAGATGTAAAACGGTGAATAAACACGAAAAAAGGTGGATTTTTTGGATTTTCAACATAAACAAAATTTTGGGGGTTAGCTACTCAGTGCACGCTTCGGTTTGTTACTTGTTACTATGGTTACTGGAATCAAGACCCGAGACAATCCGAAAGTGGCTGAACCGTAGCGATGCCCGTTGCTAAATATATATAGGGTGTCCCACGACTAATTCATGTTTGGTAAAATTTCGGTTTATTTCTCGTATCGAGCTATTAAGGTGCATGCAGGGTTTTTGCTTAGGTTTCGGTATGAAGTGGTTGCTCTGATTAAAATCTTTGAAGTCCTATGCACCACCGAAAAGTGCTATGCACCACCAAGAGGTTTTTGCCCGAAAAATGCCGAACCGCAGCGGTGGCCATTGCTAAATATATACATGGCCGCTATGATTATAATGTTTGCTATATGCGCTTTTCGATGGTGCATAGCACTTCAAACATTTTAATCATAGCAATAACCATTTCCCTTTCCGAAACCTAAGCAAAACACCCTTGGTGGTGCGTATGCGTAGCACTTTTCAGTGGTGCATAGCAATTTTCGGTGGTGCATAACACTTCAAACTTTTAATCAGAGCAACCACCTCTTACCGTAACCTAAGCAAAACCCCTTGGTGGTGCATAGCACTTTTCGGTGGTGCATAGAACTTCAAAGATTTTAATCAGAGCAACCACTTCATACCGTAACCTAAGCAAAAACCCTGCATGCACCTTAATAGCTCGATACGAGAAATAAACCGAAATTTTACCAAACATTAATTATTCGTGGGATACCCTATATATATTCAGCAACGGTCATCGCTGCGGTTCGGCCCCTTTCGGATCGTCTCGGGTCTTGATTCCAGTAACCATAGTAACAAGTAACAAACCGAAGCGTGCACTGAGTAGCTAACCTCTAAATTTGTTTATGTTGAAAATCCAAAAAATCCACCTTTTTTCGTGTTTATTCACCGAATTGCACCTTCCGAACACTTGTTAATTTCCTATCTATAATGTTTTACAAGTGCACACAAATTTTTCACCGACAACGTCGAATTTTTACTAAAATCACGTAAGTTTTTAGTCGCCTTTTTAGTAGTTTTTTGCCGTTTTTATCAATAAACCGTTAAAAATATCACTTTCCCCCCACATTTTATTGATATTTAGACTAAACTAAAGCCATTTAGTGCCAAAAAAACCCTTTTCACTGTAAATTTTTGGAGGAGCCGCGATTCTATAGTTTTACCCCTTTTACACTACTGCTATTAAACTATAAATATGTATAAATTTAAATAATTGTTTAAAAAAAAACAGATTAAATTCACAACTACAAAGCAGTAAGATAATATAAATCCAATCGCAAATGAAATGATTTTCGTATCAGTGCAGGAATATGAATTGGCAGTTAAAAAAGGGTTAGGTCCTAGGTTAGGTCGCCAAACGATAACTCATAGACATGAGCATTTCGCGCCTGCGCAAATACTAAGGAGTTATGTTATTTTTTGCGTCGCCTATTGTTGTGTACTAGAGATGGGCAATGATTGAACGAGTCGTTCATTTGAACGACTTAAAAAAGAATCGCATGAATCGATTCATTGTTTTCGGTGCGATTCGTTCAAATGAACCGTGCTCTGATTGAAAATGTAATAGTTTACGATTCTTATTCGTACATGTATATACCTACCTGCATATCTTGGAGCGTTGTTAGTTGTTGACCCATATCTTTTAAATTCATAAACATTTTTGACATTGTATATTTAACAAAGATAAATAAAATTATAAAAGTTGTACCCATTAGTAAATGATATACTGTTATTAGAATGTGGTTATGTTATACAATTCATATTATGTACAATATACATAGATACTTAAATACAAATATTTCGATGTGCCCCAAAAAAAAAATAGAAAGTAAAGATATTTTTATTAATTTTCTTTTAAATTGGTTGGAAAGTTAAACGTAATTTATACTTTACTAAACGCAATTATACACACATTTGAAAATATGTATGTATTGTTGGAAATAAATCATGTACCTACGATAAGAGATGTTATAAGTGAACAATTCGCCAAGCAGGCACCAGAGTAGCGCGACCGTCAAGTCCACGGCAGTGAGGAGCGGAGGGGAAACGTTGGGAAACACCTTCATTATTCATCAATTAATTAATAGAGTTCGATTAAGAAAGACGTGTTATAAGCAGTGAATAGAACGGGTGTTTTGAAATCTGTTAATCAGTTTTACGTTTGTTTTAATTAAATAATATATTCCTAATATCAGGAGTGGGATAATTACTCACTTCTCGTGTAAAAAAAAAGAAGAGAAAATAATAATAATATAAAATGAAAAGAACTGCGAAGAATAGAAAAAGGACTCTCCCCTTTCCCACGAAGTGGCATCGAACTCTTCTGCAAATTGTGGTACTTTGGAAGTTCTGGAGTTGATGCGGCGATATGTAACCTCAAAGGAAGGGGTCGCTTCGACTGTCGTAAATACTTTGGAAGCTGGAACTTATGAAACCCTAAAAAGTGCATCTTCCCATAACGAGACCCAGGAAATCAAATTTGCCACCTTTAATCCAAAAGAAGACGATGTGCATGATTGGATCGCCGATGATGAGAAAGTCCGAGAACTGCACGGATGGGACGAGTGTGAAACAATGTACAGAGTTCCTATCTACCTCACTGGGGAAACTTAAGAATGGTTCAATCAATGGAAAGTTTTGGACAGGAAATGGTTGACAATTGTTGAGGAAAATTGCGCTGTTCGTCCTCAAGGACTATTGATTTTGGCATAAGGTTTGAGAAGGCGGTAGAATGTAAGTCAAACTCTTTTTCATCCTATGCTAATTATGCTAGAAGAGAACTGGCACTTTTGATCAGACTAAATAAAAATTTTAGCGATCTAGAACTTATAAGTATAATATGTAGGGGTATTGAGTGTAAAAGGACTCAATACAAATCAATGCAAGCTCAAAAACAGTCCGTTTCGGATTTAATTTCGTGATGTGAGATACTTGAATTTACACAGGCACAAATTTATTTTTGGTGATTTAATAAGTTTTATTAAACTTTACGAATATTACATGACATGCCGTGACAATCGTTTGGAAATCTTAAAGAGAATGTTCTTTTCTTTTGTGTTCATTTGTTTTGTTCTTTGTATTCCACCCATGAATGTTTTCATTATATTAACCACGCGTTGTTTCATAATTTGACGTCACCGGCAACCTGATATCTCCTGATATCGTTTGTCATCGACTCCAGAGAGGCCTGAACTGGTAGTTGTACTTGACCACGTACGCATTTTTCTCAAGATACCGGGTGTCCGTAACAGTTACTTTGCGAATTTGACGATGTGGGAAAGGGCCCTAATTTGATGCGCGGAAGCTACGGTCGTCACAATGAAATTCGCTATCAGAATTGTCAGAATTCCCCAGATCGAACCCCACGATTTTCAAACAAGCGATGCTTTGACTGCGGTTGCCGCGGATACGTTAAATCACAATGTACTTTTAATAAACACGCTATCGCTGACTCACCAAGAAACGAACCGTAGAAAAAGATAAACAAAAGAGGTTGTTGAATTTCCAGAAATTACTATCGAATCAGACTTCTACGTTATCATCAATATGAAAGACCCACAATTGTTAGTCGGCATCAACATTCTGGACAAAGAATATTAATGTTTTGATGTCACATTGGCACTTAGATGTCAAAGTGGACATATGTTAATTCATTGCCGCTGATGAAGGCAAGAATATCAAAGTTTTGTCGTCACGTTGGTACAAAAGATATCAATGTTGACACTTTTATCAAATTTCAATGTCACGTTGGTACGAAGATATCAAAGTTGACACATGTTAATTTATTGCCGCTGATGAAGGCAAGAATATCAAAGTTTTTTTCGTCACGTTGGTACAAAAGATATCAAAGTTGACACTTTTATCAAATTTTGTCGTCACGTTGGTACAAAAGATATCAAAGTTGATACTTTTATCAAATTTTGTCGTCACGTTGGTACAAAAGATATCAAAGTTGATACTTTTATCAAATTTTGTCGTCACGTTGGTACTAAAGATATCAAAATTGACACTTTTCCCAAATTTTGATGTCACGTGGTACAAAAGATAATAAAGTTGACATTTTTACGGAATAAGTGATGTCTCTTTGGTACGAAGCGACATCAAAGCAGACATGTAGTTGCTACATAAAATTTGAATACCAACTAATAATAATAGTCACCCGTGATTGCCGCTAAAAGGGGGCAAGACGGAAACGTAAATAGCACTAGTTTGGACTCATCTTAAAGAGAACAGTGATTTTACTAAAAGTGTCAATAAATAAATTTATATTGATTTCATAACATTACAGCCCAGCTCCCATTCCCAAAACACTCACCGCCACTCACTTTATGGGACCTCGTGGACGAGATCCAGTCAGGATTGGCCGTGTTGGAAATAAATCATGTACCTACGATAAGAGATGTTATAAGTGAACAATTCGCCAAGCAGGCACCAGAGTAGCGCGACCGTCAAGTCCACGGCAGTGAGGAGCGGAGGGAAGCGTTGGGAAACACCTTCATTATTCATCAATTAATTAATAGAGTTCGATTAAGAAAGACGTGTTATAAGCAGTGAATAGAACGGGTGTTTTGAAATCTGTTAATCAGTTTTACGTTTGTTTTAATTAAATAATATATTCCTAATAGTATACCTATCCATTTATAAAAACATTCAATCTCTATAGGTATTGTACACAAAGGGTGTTTATTTTCACTAAAAGTGATGATTAAAATTTTAGAGCCCCCTAAAAGTCTTGAGGAATTTCTTTTCCTATTGCTCTCGACGTCTGGATCTGGACATACATACGAACAAAGAATCCTGTTATTTTTATATTATTCATATAAAAAGGTACTGTTAAGAACCATTTCTTTGTAAACTGAATGAATCAATGAATCAGTGTTTGGGTTATCGGCACATACTTGGCGTCAACTGCGTCACCGATGCAGGAACGCTGGAACAAGGGGACTGAGGAAGGGACATTCGATGTTAAGACGCTTGACCGTGATTGCGACATCTTCATTATTTTAACGCGTATAATTGTTACGTACATAGACAAAGACATTGTATACCACCAATTAAAGGATTGCCTGTTAAATAAGTTTTTCTTGAAGTGTGTATAAAAAATAAACGTTTTTGTTGGTGTTTTGCAATTTAATTTAACAGTACTTTACGCACAATTTTAATAGAGATTAACATTTAGTGTATATTATTGTGTAAAAGTAAGTAAGACTTGTGGTCGCAAAGGTTATTTTCGATAAGTACATAAAATTGTCGATGTATAAATGTATATATTTAATTCGCATTAATTTGTCATCGTCGAATTCTTAGAATTATCAAACTAGTAAACGTTATAGTATTGGTTCTTATAGTTTACAGTTCAAATGAACAGACGGTTCTTTTATGAAATTGAATCGTGCGAAGTGCGAGGCGATTCATTACAAAGAATCGTTATACCTACTTCGAACGAACACTAACTAAAAGAATCGTCGTTCAAATGAACGAATCGTAAGAATCGATTCTTTTTATGAAATTGAATCGTGTGAATCGATTCATCAAAAAGAATCGTATTGCCCACCTCTATTGTGTACATACCTTGTATATTTGTATATGTTAAGTATAGGTAATTGTCATGGAGTATCTATGGGGGAAACCATAGGTTATTGTCATGGAGTATCTATGGGGAAACCATAGATGAAGGGACGCGCGACGATGTGTCGCCAAGGACGCGAGCCGAGCGGGAGTCATGATACTATAACTTGTCAAGTTATAGTATCATGATGGGGAGTCGTCGTGAGTTAGTCATCGTTGTCTTCAGTACTTCAGTTGTCTTACAAAAGTAACCAAATGGTAACCAGTAACCAGTCTCGTCTTATGTTGTCTTAGTCGTTTGTCTTATTATAATAGGGTGTATTCCGATTTTTTTTTAACTTAAAAAATTGAAAGTTCTTGTGCCATATATATTTAATAATAACTTTTTTGTTTAAAAAAGATCACTATATTAGTTTTAATGGAAATTCAAGTTTAAGTAAAATATTTGCCGCGAAAAACGGTTTATGGAGCGCGACAGGTTGCCTATACTATTGTGACGAAGTAACACATATCAACAAAAATCAGCTGTTACCAGTTAAAGTTATTTATTAGTTTTTCAGTTTTTATTAGTGTTTAATTAGGTTTTTATTATATTGTTTTAATCAATTATTTAATAATACAACGGATAAAACATGTACAATTCACAAAACAAGTGGTGTTTTGTGCCAGGATGTAAAAATACTTCAATAAGTGCCCCTT
>CM055656.1:16592166-16614274 GCA_029378335.1 Agrilus mali
TTTTTATGAAAAGGTACTCTTATTACCTAATATTTTATCTCTTAGTGAAAAGTTGTAACTATGACAGTTTTGCACAAAAAAGTTTTTTAATACACCAGTATACAGCAAACTTTTGTTTATTAGCAGCCTCGTTCACCAAACCTCAAACCTTGTGATTTTTTCATTTAGGATTCGTGCAAAAAGTAGTAGAAAGTATGCATGCCGTTGGAATTGATAATAAATAAATATTTTTTTTAGAAGATCCGATTGAAATAAATATAAAATTTTTCATTGACGTCTATATAACACGTTTAATAAAATAATTTAATAATTTATTTACAAATTTAAATACAGAGCTTACATATAAAGCATTCCCCGTATTCTCACAAAAGAAATATCACACCTGTTCGTGGGAGTTAATTTTGTAATAAAAGATTTATAACTAAAATTAATTAAAGCATAATCTAAAAACAAAAATTATTTAAAAAAATGCAATTAGCATTATATAGGGTGGGTGTACCAGTATCAAACCGATTAAGCGACATTTTGAAAGTAATTTTGGTATTGTGACTCAATTATTACAACAATCATTGCAAAAAAATTATTATATACTCCTTGTCTACCATAGAATCATGTAGCTTATTTCAATTTTTTTAATAGCTGTTAGAATTTTTTTTATTTAAAAATGAATGTGGAAAGTCGCAATGTGCCTAAGGTTGACCAGATTGTACCAGTAATACACCGACGTTGTACCAATAATAAACCAATTTATAAGACAATTTCTTTTAATGAAGAATATTTTTATTATAAATACTAAAATGTTTTGGACGTAACAATCATTACAACTTTTAATCAGTCTACAAGTTTCAAGTAATACTTTAATGCTACAAGGCTCATAATGTTTTTAACTAATTTAATAACTAGACAATTAGGAGGAGATCCATATGACTTACAGAAGTGTCATAACTATAACTTGCAATAAAATATTTATAAATTAACATAAATCGAAAAAAATAAAATAAATCCAAAATAAAAAGAAAACAACGTATATACTTAAAAAGTTAAAAAAGAATTAAAATTTTGGCATAAATTTATCCATTTCAGGAACTCTATAAAAACCTCGACTATTAGCCAAGGTTGGAACTGTGATCTTCTCTTCTATCGCATCTTTCCGGTACCAGATTTTATCACATTGTTCTGGCCAACGGAAAGTATTTCCCGCCGAAAATGTCATGGTACTTATCTCATAGAGATCATCATCAGTATTTTCTACAGTCCCTGGGAAATGTCTCCCTTCATACCTGACGATCACGTAATCGCCTTTCTTCGGTTTTGCCGTGACCTCCGAATATTTATGTACAATTAAAGGTACATTATCATCTTCAGAGTCTGAATCAATTCGAAGTCTTCTCATCTTTCTCGGAGCTGCTGGTATTTCTTCATCTGAATCTGTTTCCTTTTTCTTATTCTTCTTTGTAATTTTTTTATTAGCTGCCTTAAGAGCTTTTTTTTCTTCTTGTACTTTCTTGATGTTTTCTTTCTCATTCCAATATTGCATCCATTCACTACTATTTACTGCATCGGGTAGACGAACTTTCTTACGCCTTTTCTGATTGCCTTTAATTGGAGATTCAGAGGGCCACACAATTGCTGATGCAAATGCAGGGCTTATTGGTTGAAGGTGTTTTCTTGTAGAAGGAGATCCTAGCTCAATATCTTTTGTGATATTAATGACTGAAGGAGATAGAGGTTGAGGTGGCGTTCTAATATTCAAATGGTCAACGTTGCTAATAGAATCCTCTTTCATTTGTTCTGTTGTTTGGTAATTTTCTTCTTCATTTTCACGTGGTATAACATTTTCTTCCAAATCGTGTATATTTTCTTGCATTGTCTGTAGATTGATTTCCATGTTAGGCTCTTCATCCCCCGCTGCTTGCTTTACTCTCTTAGCTATTTTCTGCCACACATAAAATAATTCCTTTGCTGATTCGTCGCCAGTCCACGCAGAATCTTGGTTTGCACGGAATTCTCGAACACGGGAAGAAGACATCAATGATTCAAAATACAATAAATGTTCAGGACCAATAAAAGCTGGTTTCTCTGGTATGTCGTGTCGAGAACAATCAGTGATACATTTTACGTAGCTTATTGCATTGGCATCGAAAGGATACAGTCCACATTTTCTAAAACCATTGCATATTACTTCTTTTGAGAGGTCATTGAATGTGGCCTCCAAAAGGGGTGCAAAGAGAGCCTTGGTAACGCATCGATGCCCAGTCCTTAATTTCCAATCATTAACAATCTTCTTCCAAGAATTCTTCAATGGTCGGAAGACAGACACGTCAGCTGGTTGAATAATGTGTGTAGCGTTTGGATAAAGTGAATATAAAATAATGCCATTATCTATACACAATTGAGACACTTCTTGATTTATATGAGACTTATGGCCATCTATCAGCAACAAAACAGGAAATTTAGTATTATTTTCTTTTAATTTTGGAACCAGAGTATTTGCTATATAGCCATAAAAAACTTTTGATGCCATCCATCCCTTTTCTGACTTACCAATGCTCCAATCTTTATTAATTTGTCTAACGATTTCAGATGGTATTCGTGCATATGGGTATATAATTAAGGGTGGCAATATGGTACCAGATGCTGCAAAAGTTCCTAGTACGGTTATGTTCTCCTTCTCTTTTTCTTTTATTTCATAAAAATTTTTAAACCCTCGCGGACCTAACACTAAACCAGAAGACGGGCTTGTTTGAAATCCGGATTCGTCTGCATTAATAATCCTTTGGGGATCTTCTAAAATGTCAGCTACGCCTTCAGCGACTAGGTATTCTTTTAAATTTGCATGCCACTTTCTCAAAGCAGTTTCTGTTACCAGACTTCTAGAAACGTTAATAGATTCCGCATGACGTGCAGCTACATCTGGATGTCGTTTTAAAAAACTGGAAAACCATTTTCTGCCTGGGGTATTCTCTTTAAAGGGATTTGGTCGATTCTCTTCAATCATAATTTTCTTAACAGTGTCAACTACCATTTCTTTATTAACTGGAAATCCTTTTTTTGCCATAGCTATTATCCAAGTTTTGAGCAAAGATTCTTCTTGCTCGGTCAATATAGTGGGAGGTCCCATTTTTCGTTTAACTGGATATTTCAAATTCATTTTATTTATGACCGTAGTGTGGGGTATATTATATTTTCGGCACGTTTTTCTAACCTTTGCACCTTTACTTATTTCTTCAATCGCTTTCAACACATCTTCGTCCTTATAGTTAAAAAACGTTCTTTTCGGCGGCATTGTATCTATACCAAAATATAGCTGGTCAATTACTGGAAAAAAAATATAGTATAGATATTACCAGTAATAAACCACTGGTCTACAACTGGAACATTGTGGATATTTTATTAGTTTTTTATTAAATTTTATTGTAGCATATTAAGTAAATACAAATTTAAAAGAAAAAATAAACAAATTATCAAAAAGCTAAATCACCAGTTGTAGACCAAATGGAATATTACTGGAAAATCATTTAATTCGTGTTCCATTAGTTTACCAATGACAATTATTGACTTAAATCAGCATTTTCAGGTGAAATAAGACGTTACATTATTGCTTCACACAACATATTATGCAGTTAATTGATAAATAAGTTGTAGCGATTGATATAAACAAAGATTTAAAAAGATTATAAAAACTTACCGTTGACGTGTCGCTTACTAAGATGGCCGCCCGAAACGAAGTGAACGAATGTCGTTCAAAATCATGCGTTTTCTACTGATGTAGAAGGCGTGTTTATCGCTTTTATTTATGATTTTAAGATTCATAGCTGTACAGCAGTGCTACCAATAGTAAAAAAAATGGCGGGAAATTCGAAAGAAGGTTAATATTTTGATGTGAACTTAGAAATGGTGTACTACTGGTGCTTGGTGTGGCACTGGTGCACCCACCCTACCATTAAATAATATTAAGAGAACATTTACAACTCATCAAGCTGAGATGAAATTATTTTTATAGTTCTTCATCATTATCTTCAGATTTTTTACCATTTTTGACCGGTTCTTAATTTTAACCTCAACTTGTGTTCTAGTAAGATTTGCAGATCTTATTTTGTTTTTAGGCAACCTGTTAAAATTTTCAATCGCTTTTTATGTAGAACATTTTTGACCAACATTAAAATTACAAATATTAATAAAATTTTATTTATTTGTATTTATTAAAAAAGCCGTTACATAAAAATGTAATGTATTATATGTATTTGTTTAAAATGATGTACTTATACAAATTCAATATTTGTTAATACGCCGTCTTCGTTATTAGGTAAAATTACTTCTTCAAATATGTATAGGTAGTTAATAATTAAAAAAGTTGTTTTTTTGGATTGAATAAATGCTTTTCACGAAACTTTCCATAATAATAAAACATTCATTTCGCTTACCATCAAACTTTCACATTTAAAATATGTACCAACTTTCCGATATTTGACGGATCTCATTGTTAGTCTCTTAATAATAACTCGGGGATAAAATCTGTTCTCTTTTTTGAATTGTTACATTGTGATTTTAATAGGTCAGACAACTTGTTACAATAATAAGTGTTTTATTTTTATACATATAATAGTCCGGTTGTGGTCCTATTGCTGAATAAGGAATTTTTTTGCCAAAATAGCGCGGCACAATTTCTAGTCGATTTGGAATATGATTCTAATATCGGGAAAAATAGTTTTGTCCAAAGTAAACGCGTGCTTCAATTGTTAATAAATAAATAATAAAACATAATGAGACTTTTTCTTATAATTCTTCTTGCTATTCGAATCGAGGAAACAGTTTAAAATAATTTATTCTTTATTTAATTTTCTATTGACTTGCGCAAACTAAATTTTTGCAAAAAAACTTTTGGCAAAGTTATAGAGCAAAATGAGCAAAAATTGCAATTTACGATTTCAATGTTTAGGCATCTTTCAACTTTTATATTTGCATTGAAAATATTTAAAATTTTGATGTTTAGTAGTTCTTATAAATATATTGGGTCATACTAAAGGGTTTAGCTATAGTGTTGAAAATAACGTCAGTAATCAATAAATAAATTAGAAATTGATTCGATTGTTCTAACCGTAAAAATAATGATATTCGAAAAAATCAAGAAACATGTTATAAAGAGTCTAAATGAGTTCAATGTTATATAAGAAAAAAAATTTTTGTTTTCATTTTTACCCCTACATGTACCGAATCAACATATATGGCGTTGATCTCTAATACAATACAAATGATAACGGCTAGGTACGCGTTAATTTACATGCAACCCGGTATAGTTCCCTACCAGTATTACACGTTACATTACATGAACCAATTTCATTTATTTAGGGAAATGTTTAACCACCCAAATTATTTTCCCAGTTGAGATAATGGGCGTAAATTGAGCAATTACAAAAAAATAGTTATTTCTGCCGCCCACCTTGAACGACAGCGTTCAACAAAAATAATGTCTGAACTTAATGCTATTATCACGTACACGCGACACATAGTCACTTGCACTTCACGGCGTGATTTAATCAATGGGCAATAAACACAATTTTTTAACTGTTCGCGTATATAGTCCGCTCGCCGTTTTCACTGTCACGACACGGACTGTATTGTCTTTGCCAGTATGTAATTCCGTAATTCGTCCTATCTTCCACTGCATTGTAGGTAAATTGTCTTCCTTCAGGATAACGAGAGCCCCTTCCTTGATTGGTACATCTCCATTGTTCTGCTTCCATTTGTTGCGAATATGTAACTCATTCAGGTATTCTTTGTACCATCTTGCCCAAAAATGTTGTTTCATCTTTTGAACATGTTGCCATGCTGACAAGCGGTTGTTAGGAATATCGACAAGATGTGTGTCGGGCAAGTTACTGTTTGATTCGCCGATAAGGAAATGATTGGGTGATAATGCGGTTAAATCATTAGGGTCGGAAGAAAGTGGAGTTAAAGGGCGTGAATTTAGGACTGCCTCTATTTCTACAATATAAGTATATAACTGTTCGTACGTAAATAATGTTTCTCCAACAACGCGAACAAAGTGATGTTTGAAGGACTTAACGGCCGCTTCCCAAAGTCCTCCGAAATGTGGAGAGCGGGGAGGAGAAAAATGCCAATTGATACCTTTTATAGCTAGGGTATCCCTTAATTTATTATTGTGATCAGTAGAATAAAATGAATGGTAAAGTTCTTTTAAGTGGTTTTTTGCGCCAATAAAATTAGTAGCATTATCGGAAAAGATATTTTTGCATAACCCTCTTCTAGCCAAAAAACGTTTGATCGCTGACAAACAAGATTCTGTTGTGAGATTGCCAACAAGCTCTAAGTGTACAGCTTTCGTTAAAAAACAAACAAAGACTGCAACATAGACCTTTATGCGCTTAGTATTTCTAACTTCCTTTTCTTTTATAAAAAATGGTCCGCAATAGTCTATTCCTACGTTCTCAAATGGTTTTGAAGCTACTAATCTACTTCTTGGTAGATCAGCCATCATGTACTCAGGACAATTGGACGATGGGTTTGCTTTAAAACATCGAATACATTTGCGAATTATATGGCGCGTAGTATTCTTGCCGTCGATTGGCCAATTGTTTTGTCTAACCGCATTTAAAGTGCATTGTATACCTGCATGCATTTTCTGTATATGTTCCCTTTGAATTATCAAACGAGTTACGTGATGAGAACGCGGAAGTAAAATAGGATGTTTTTTAGAGAAATTTAAATTGGAATGTCTTAGTCTTCCGCCTACTCGTAAAATGCCTCGGTCATCTATGAAAGGATTGAGAGAAGCGATTTTACTCTTTCTGTTTACTGCGGATCCTGACTTAAGGTCTTGCATTTCTTTAGAAAATGTTTCTGCTTGAATTAGGTACATTAAACGAGTATGTGAAGCATCGAGTTCTAATAAGGATAGTGGACCTGTATATGTCTTTTTTTGTTTCAAATTTGCAATGAAGCGTAATACATATGCGAACGTTCTTTGAAGTTTACTAAACGAAGAAAAGTTTTCTAGGATATTAACCTTGTTAGTGTGTGTTGAGGGTAGTGCTATGATTTTCTGTTCAGGAACAGATAATTTTGGTTGAATAGTATTTTCTGGCCAACAATCTTCATTTTTTAAGAGCCACGAAGGTCCATAAAGCCAAATCTGATTAGCAATAAAGTTTGACGGAGTCTGACCGCGTGAAATACAGTCAGCAGGATTATCTGTCGACGAAACATGTGACCAATCCTTAAAATTGGTGCAGTTTTGAATTTCCGCTACACGGTTGCTTACAAATGTTTTAAGTTTGTATGGTGGAGTGTTTATCCAGTGCAGTACGATCATTGAATCTGACCAAAATCTTACCGAGTTAAATTTAGTTTTTAAAGCCGAAATTGTATGTTTATAAAGTTTTGTAAGTAGCACCGCTGCACATAATTCTAATCGCGGTAAAGATATTATTTTTAGTGGAGCTACCCTAGATTTGGCACATACTAAATGTGTACTTATGTTGCCTGATTCATCTGCAGATCTGACATAGATGCAAGCACCGTAGGCCTTTTCGCTCGCATCACAGAAACAATGTAATTGAATGTAACTTGATGATTTGAATAATAAACGCGGTACTTTGAAATTGTTTAGTAAAGGGAGTTCCTCTTTATAGTTTTGCCACAACGTATGTATTGATTGCGGAACTGATTCGTCCCAATCTAACTTATGTTTCCAAATTTCTTGAATTATAATTTTTGCTAATATTATGACAGGCCCTAGCAAACCTAAAGGGTCAAAAAGTTACGAAACGTACGATAAAGAATAAAAAATGTACAAACGTTGTACGTTGCACGCCAAATTTAATTTTTATGCAACTAATTATTCGGATCGGGAAATATATGTTTAAGAATAAAATTCACTGTTTTAATTTAAAACATTTACTTTTATTCCAAACACTAAAAAACTAAGTTTCAAAACGTCCTAATTAAAAAATGTGAAATTACATTCGTCCAAGAAAGAATAATAAATTTATGATGCGACTGATTTAGCTGAATGCTTATTTTTGACTGTCTAAGTTACCTACCTGAGGGTGACAATCGGACCCATTGGGCAGTCGGGGTATTTTGGCTAAGTTATTGACCCTGAATGGTTCAATTTTATTGTAGGGTATATTTAGTTTTATCATACTGGTCTTTCCAAATTACCCAGAACGTGCTCCAACAATAGACATCGTCCAGTATCTAATAAAATTGTTTTGAATAGAATTGAAATAACCCCGGTAGGTAATATACACAAAAATAATAAATTTAAATTTAAAAATATTTCATGTATAGAAAAACAAAAAAACTTAAAGGACCTAACAATTTCTTTACAACAATTTTTGCAATCATCGTTTCATAATGATTCTTTATTTTTTAATTTGTGTAAACTTGTTTTTTAAAAATTTTCTAAGTTATTTGAGTTTGTTTATTCTGTAATATTTGTGTAAAAAATTGAGATAAAAATCAAAATAATTTTTTTTTCTTATAATATGATATTGAATTCATTTTTAGGGTTCCGCACCTCAAAAGGAAAAAGCGGAACCCTTATAGGATCATTTTATTGTCCGTCCGTCTGTCAAGACCCTTTTTCTCAAGAATGCGTGGAGGTATCAAGCTAAAATTTATACCAAATACTCAGGTCTACTGTCCCTTTGAGCTGTGAAAAAATCAAACTTCTAAGCCAACGCAATCAAACGATACAGCCGTTTGTGCCGCAAATTTTCGAAACTCGCAAGGGAATCAAAACCTACAGGGTACTTCCCGTGAACTCAGAATCTTGAAATTTGGTATGAAGCAGCGTCTTATAGCACAGATAAAGCAAAAATTGCGAAAACCGTAAATTTGTAGCAACATTGCCAAAAAATTAAGTTTGCACGGAACCCTCCATGCGCGAACTCGCACTTGACCGGTATTTTTGTTTTTTATAACATGTTTTTTAAATTTTTTTCGAATATCATTGTTTTTACGGTTAGGACAGTCAATTGAATTTCTAATTTATTAATTGATTAGTGACGTCATTTTCAACAACAGCTCTAACATGACTCAATATCTTTGTAAAAACTCTAACCTGACAATCTTAAAAGAATTTTCGCAATAATCTAGTTTGCATAGGTTAATAGAAAATTTAATAACGAATAAATTTTTATTTATTTAATAATAATTGGAGCACGCGTTCAGATTGGACAAAGTTATTTTTCCCAATATTAAGATCATTTTCTAAATAGGTACCGGGGTTTGTTGGCAAACATTTCCTGATTGAATACTTTATCTACCGGAGTAGTATAAGTACCTATTACAAATCCTCCGAAGATTTGATTTTTGCAATGTAGAAGGTTGCAGAAAACTGCACAGAAAAGCTTTTCATTATTTATAGGAATTAATTAAATTGACAAGAGCTGTCATGAAACGGCAATTTATAACTCTTTATGATTTAGGCATTGAGAGCAATATGATGGAAGTACATATATATTATATTTTCTTTATTTTTATTATTTCCAACAGCTCGAGAACGGAGGTCAATCAATAAATCTGATCTTTATTACTGTAGAAGAATGTAATATTTGGAAGACAATTTTACGCTTATCAAGTTAGCACTACACTTTAAGTATTAATAGATATTAATTGGCTTCAGCATTATTAATTGTAACATTTTTGCTTTAAATTAGTCATGGGTGTAGCTAGGGTGGTCAGGAAAGACACAGGCTCCCTCCCCTAAACTGTTCATTTTCTCAAAATCGCAAAGAAATTAGTTTTATATTTCTTTTCTGTATTTTTGAAATTATATCTGGATAAAAATTTGAACTATACGTATCAATTTAGTTTCCTATCAATCTACAATACTTTTTTTGAAAAAATATACTGTTATCTTTTTTTTAAAACCCCCCCCCCCCCCTCCAGACAAAATTATAGTTACGCCCTTAAAATTTTTCAAAAATAATGATAGGTAGTGCTATAAAATTTTGACGGTCAATTGTTTTTTAGTTTAGTAGTAAATTAGTTGTGGAATAAAAGAATTTATAGATTCAAAATAAAGACGTGGTGATAGTGCTAAGTTAAAGACTTTACCAACACCCTTTAAGCTTAATTCTAATTTCTTTTTTATCTCCAACATAGAGGTTATAGTAGAAAAAAAACGATCCCCATTGAAAATCATTTCTTAATAAAGAGATAATAAGGCCAGGCGCCCACTCGGCCACCGGTGGTCGCCACTAGACGCGACCACACGCTGCGGACGGTGTTTTGCATGCAATTCAAATGGCGTCGTCGCACACTCGGCGACAGCAGTCGCCCGTTCGAGCCACGCGCTGCGAGAGAAGCTCGTTCTCGCTACTTGTCGCTGACGCCGGCCGCTGATTCTCCGGCGCACACTTAGCCACTTTTCCGGGCCACTATTTTAACTGGGGCGGACTGGGAGAATTCGGACATGACATTTTTATTAAAATTATGTTTTTTTTGACAATTGTAAATTTAAAACATACATTCCTTTTTTATTTATATTTTAAACCTTAGAAGGAAAGTGAAATGTTGAAATTTTTGTCATTGTCTTTGAATTTCTTTATTAGACAGTCAATATTGTGAATCACTTGATTGCATGAATTGTGGATATTTACCAAAATATTGGTTAATTAATATAAATTCACGTCTCCTGCGTCGTCTTCGTATTACAAGGAGCGTAGCAAGTGCTTCCATGTTGAACTTTTATAATGAAAACTAAATTTTTTTAACGCCGGACCTGATTAATAAATTAGGAGAAAAGTAGCGACCACTGGCGTTTTACAGTAGCGTCTAGTGGCGACCACCGGTGGCGACGGCTAGTGGTCGATGTCAGCCACCGGTGGTCGCGTCTAGTGGCGACCACCGGTGGCCGAGTGTGCGGGCGGCCTAAACGAGTAGCTGAAATCAGAATGATTCATTAATAGTGGGCTACTTGTGCTATATAATGCTATTTAATACAGATGGCGGTATCGGGAGATTACAAAGAGGGCACAGGGGCACAACAGTAGATGTATTGTTATAATTTTCAATTTTTCATTTTTATCGATATGTTGATAACTACAACTTAGCACTAGGTATCAATTTTTTGTAAAATTTTGAAGCTATACAAATTTTTTTATTTCTTAAGTAGTTTTCTACAATCAAGCTACAATTGTTAATACTGTAGCCAATTTATATTATTATTACAATTTATATTATTATTATTATTATTAAGTGTAGTGCGTGCACATCATGATTTTTTTAAATTAATAAGTACCTATAGTGCTGTTTTTATTGCTATAAGCGACTTTATAGGTATTACTTATTAGATTAAATGATGCAATCCATATAAAAGCGTTTTATTATATCTTTTAATTAGTGATGGTCCCGCTAAACTGTAAGAAAATTGATTTTCACCGGTCTAGCTATCCGTACATAATGTGCCTTACGTTAGTCGTACTTATTATCTAATTCTGTACTCTATACCTAATGAATGATGTATGAATAACTATTTTTCTTTATAAACCACACTAAAGTTTCACTGCATCATAATACCAAACAATTTTTTGTACCATAAGACGTTAATATTTTTAATAATTCCTGATGTACTTCGCAACTTAGATAAATTATACATGTATATTTAGTTTCAGATCAGTTTTTTCTCAGAATAAAAGTTTTCGGTAGGTATATCAATTTTTTAATTTCGTACTTATTTTGCAATGCATTTAACGAATTCTGTAAACCACAATTTATGTAAAAAAAAAAATTAATTTTTGTTCGTTAGAGTTCTACATTATTTTAGAACTCTATGGATTGACATTAGCTTTTTATCGTGAAAGTGATTCGATAATAAGGAAAGTTTGCATTTCAAAGTTTAATGTTTAAGGTTTGTTTAATTTCCTTCTTTTATTATAATATCCCATTGTTCTTTTTTCTTTTTTAAGGTGAAGGCTAATAATGTAAAAATATACATATAACAACAGCCTGTAAACTCCAAGTGGGGCAACTAATTTATTTAGGAGTATTACTTTAAAAAAAGTTATTTCATTTGTGAAACTTCTCACATTCATTTCAGGCCTCGATTATTGAAGTGGGTAGTTGTTATGAGGCATCCGTTGCACAGTCGCAATTGCCCAATAAGAATATGGGCTGTTACTATATGATCCAATAAAATCTGAATCATTTCCTCTTGATAGGAGGTTGCAATATAGGGGTTTTATTTTTGTTAGATTTACAAATGTTTATGAACTGATAATTATGATTTTTATCCTAAAAATTGAATATTTGTGAGGTATTAACGTTAATCTGTTTTGCAAAACTATATAGGTAGGTACCTACTGTTATTTTTATAATGAGGATAGAACAGAAAAAAAGTGAACAGAAATTATTAATTTTCTGGAAATAAAGTGGGTCAAGCACATACGTTTTGTTACTTTGATTCTACAATAATACAAAAAATAAAACTACAATATTATTAGTTTCTATGATATAAGTCTTTAATTTTATTAAAATCGTTGTGACATATCTTAGGCAGTTTCAGCTTTGTAGAGGCAAACTCAAATACTGCAACTACAACTCCAACAGCGCTACGGGAATATGTTATTCATTATGAAATTGAACAGGCATGATAAAGTCAATTGAAACCCTACTCTAAAGGGGACAATTTTTACATAAAACTTTTACAAAAAAATTTCAAATGCCCATGTTTTCTGGATGAGATAGATTTCCCTTTAAAGATATTTATCGATAATTTTTCCTGTACAGTATCACGTCGTTTCCGGCGTTTACTTGACTCGGGGACACCGTGTAAATTGTGCTAGTTTTTGGCCAATGATTTTGATATAGCGTTACTATATAATAATAAAATAAATAGAATTAATAATATCAGAACGAGTTGGTTAAAAATTATTGTCTTCTTAGCTAGGTTTTCTATTGCTAATAAGTTAAACTCACAGAAATTAATTTCAAAACTCACTAGAAATTAATTGTAAACAATAAATAAAATTTCAACTATTTATACTAGATAAATGTTAAATTAATAAAGCAACGCTTCATAAATGCGGAGCATTGATAGAAATTATTAGATACACACTAATTAATTACCAACTATAAATTTAATCAACCCTTAATTACAGACATGATCTTTGCTTATGGTTTTTGATTTGGTAAGCAAAATTATCTTGGCAAGACCTCGGTAAACCAATTTTATTCAGAAAAGTAGCTTACATTTATTACTGTTGCGTTTCCTAATTGAATAAAAAATAATAATAATGACCAATCAACATAAGCCTAAACTGGGTTAGAATTGCCTATAAAAAAGAAAGTGCGTTTTAACTGCAAACACCTTGATCAATTTTGTAATGAATCGAATTGTATCCCTTTTCTGGACGAAAGGGACCCAATTTTCCTTTTAATTTCTTTAGTCAAGCTCTAACCAGAACACTTTTAAACTTTTTGCGGCATTTATTTTAAAAATCAGTTCCACTTAATATATTTTGCTCTTTACATGTTAAAAATATGCAGTCGATTCCGTTACAGTATTCTTTTCGTTAATAGGTACGTATGTTGTACAACGGTTTTATACTGCGTGAGTACCTACTGTTTATGTGGTTTGAATACATATGGATGGATCATCTATTTGTATTACTCTACGCATACCTAATAATATGGCGTAAAAAGTATTATAGGTACTTTTGCCTAAGCATTTTATGAACGGTTGAATCATTTTGGATTGAGGCCATTCATTTATTACTTAAGACGATTTGGGGGAAGGGGGTCGACCATGTCTTATTTTTTCTTACAAGGGGGTGGGAGGGATTCTTGATGTTTCTTACGTAAGATCACAAATATACGCAGTTAGGATTTGAAAAAGCGCGAGTGTCGATGTGACCAAAAGAAGCAAAACCTGGTATTAGAGATGTTCCAGTGGCAGAATCACCTTCTGAGTGGGTTTTGAGCCCCTGGACTAAAAATGTTATGTAGTGATTATATCCAAACGATTAAAATGATTCCATCAAACATGATTGTAAACGTTCCTGAAAATTGTTACTTTTAAAAATAAACATCAAAACCAACCAAGCGTATATTCAATTTTTCCTTTAGATCCTTACGTAATAAATATTTGGACAGGGGGGAGGGGTCGGCCTATTCTATTTTTTTTTTATTAAGGGATGGGAGGGGGGTCAAAAACGTGTAAAAATCGTCTTACATAATAAATGAATGACCCTATTTCGATTTTCAAAAAGGGGAACCTAATCCAGCTAATTTTCGGAGTAATAAGTGATTTGACAAATTGAAGAACTACTGCTAGATGTTCTTGAGAACCTTTGACTCAAAATTGTTTTCTCCTTTTTATAACTAGTCAAAAATAAATATTTCTAACATACTTTTGTAAGAGAGTACTGTAGAAAAAAGTCGTAAAAATTAATAAAGGAAATTAAGTATTCAAAAATCACAGCAGCAGATACTGGAAGGCAGAAAAGACAGAATAAGTACATTATAAAGAAGAAGAAGAAACGTACAGGAATACATAATATAATAATATAAAATCATTAAATGATATATGGAAAGATTTAAACAAAAGTGTTGGGATGGTTTACTTTGAGTAATGACAATTGTTTTGTGGCGTTCAAGCATTATTTTTAAACAACAATTCAAAATTAAAAAAAATCTCACTAAACCCATTTTTGCTCTCATCAATAATGGGAGTTTTAACCAATTAATTCAAAAACCTACAATACTGACAATTCTGAAGAAGCTGCTGTGGGAAAGTAATTGGAATTATTCTAGTAAAAATTAGTTAGTGAGTTAGTCTTCTTTTTGGATAGTTGCAAAAAACAATGTTTCAAATGTCACAAAACAATTGTTATTATTTGAAGTTAAACATTCCAACATATAGAACTTTTCGTAATTTTCAAAAGATATTTTTTAGATTAAGGAAGAAATGGAAATTGTGAAAACGAAAAATCATATCTCACTCTTTAAAATGGTAATAGGATGATTGCTGTCATAAAAATAACGGACCCCTGCTTGAAATAAATTTAAAAAACGCAAAAGTATAATTTTTATTATTAAATGCTTCAAAACATCGAAGGCTACCCAACACATGTAATATATCATTGAAATGAGAAAAAGTGCCTTTTTTTTCTAAAGCATAGCCAACCAAAAACACTATTATGTTAAAATTTGAGTCCATACGTTTTTTTTTTTTCTAAAATCACTGTATTTACGTAAAAAAGTGCCTGAAGAACATGAATGTATCTATATTTCCAAACTCAAAATTGTCAGCTGGTGCTTATAACTCGAAAGCAAAAGACGATAGCAATTTTTTGAAAAAAAAACCCTCGAATTTGTCTCAAAAAAAGATCAAGAACCTGCCATTAACTTTTTAGTACCTATGTATCTGTCACAGTTACCAAGTTGTCTTGTACAAACATCTAAATTTGACTACATGTAGTGTTATTTTGTCGTCGTAATTGTATTTTGTATTAAATAATTAACACCTCATTAATGTTAATTACATAGATCTATTATGATTAAGTACTTGTTAACAAGTTGATGATATTATGTAACATTTCAATATCGATTGGTGTTTTAGTTCAAATACTTAATTACATTTTATACTAGGCTAATCATAACTGTTTTTAAATTTTGTAGAATAACATATTGTGACGTGTTCGGTCACAGAAAACACAATTAACAAAACAAAACAACGAGTTTATTTAATTACTAAAATTAATTTGATTACACTACAGTTATGAACAAGTCCGCACAATTTATTTCACTAAAAGTCACTTTTTAATCGCCGTTCCGGTAGACACTATTTATCGCTCTCTATGAACACTATCGCCTCTATGGTTCGCCTGTATCGCCTATCGATCGCTTTGCATCAGCTGTTACTGTAAACTGTCAACTAACTCGGTGTGAGTGTCTCGTCCGCTTTTATAGTCTTCTCAGCCTTTTTCTAGGGTATTCTACAGCCGTCTAGTAATTCAATTGTTTTCCCATTGATCTTTGCTGGTGTTTTCTAGATGTTTCAGGAAAGCCGAGAATATTCCTTATGTAATCAGGGAAGATGTTCATTAATTATGTTCACACCAACTTAATTGGCAAGTACTCGTAACACTGCCCCCTTCTTAGAATTGATCGTCCCGATCAATGTCTTGACCTTTGTAGGGCGCCAGGCGGTCCAAGTGTACAACTTTCATCTTGGCCTTTGGTCCTCTCTGAAAAACGGTAGACCACGTCATTCAGCCTTCTGACCACAGTGTAAGGTCCTTCCCAGGCTCGCTGTAGCTTCGGTGAGCGTCCTTTCCGACGGACAGGATTGTAAAGCCACACCTGGTTCCCTTCTCTGAATCCTGTGCTGTTGGCTCTCCGGTCGTACCTGGTCTTCATGCGGTCACTCCCTACTTGGATTTTGTTACGAACGGCTCTATGGATGATATCGAGTCGTTCCTCTAGCTGCTGTGCGTAGTCGGTAGCCGAAGATCGCCGATCTTCTGGGTGTCCAACCCGGATGTCCATCGGTAACTTCAGCTCTCTTCCAAATAAAATGCTGGCTGGTGTTCTGCCGGTGGTCTCATGAACCGCACTTCGATAGGCCAACAGGAACAAAGGTATGTGCTGGTCCCAGTCTGTCTGGTGATCGTTGACAACCATTTTCAAATTGGTTTCCAGCGTCGCGTTAAACCGTTCGACCATTCCGTCAGATTGTGGATGTAATGGAGTGGTCCTAGTTTTCTGTACTCCTAGCAGCTCACAGACTTCCCGGAATACTGCGGATTCAAAGTTCCGTCCCTGGTCAGAGTGGATCTCCATCGGAACTCCATACCGGCTGATCCATTGGTTGACCAACATTCCAGCGACCGTAGTAGCTTCTTGATTTGGGATTGCGTACACTTCGGGCCATTTGCTAAAATAGTCCATCACTACCAAGATGTACTTATTGCCAGCAGCTGTTGTTGGGAATGGTCCTGCTACGTCCAGAGCTATTCTCTCAAATGGGGCACCAACATTGTACTGTTTCATTCGCCCTCGGCTTCGAGTCTGAGGTCCCTTGGCTGACGCACACGTTGGACACTTCCTACACCAATTTTCGACGTCTCTTCTACACTTTAGCCAATAAAATCGCTCTCGCACCTTCTCCAACGTCTTTGTTACTCCGAAGTGTCCTCCACCAACACCTCCATGGACTTCTGTCAGCACCTCATTGACTCTGTTCTTCGGGAGAACTACTTGATGTCGAATTTTAGTTCCGTCAGGGCTTTCCCACACTCTTTTTAGTACCCCATTCTCGACGATGAGCGAATCCCATAAGGCCCAATAGCTCTTCGTGATGGTACTCGTACTACTAACATCTGCCCAGGTAGGTCGTGCTGTTCCTGCCTTTTTCCACCGCAGTATCGGTTTAATGTCTTCGTCGTTATCTTGGTCTTTCGCCAGGTCTTCGTTCTGCCAGTGTTCTTCAGGTTCCACCATCGTCTGACAGATCCTTGCCAAGTTGACTGGTTCCTTCTTTTCGGCGGCCATGCAATGTTTGCAGTTCTTCGAGCATGGTCTTCGCGAGAGGGCATCAGCGTTACCATGTTGTTTTCCAGCACGATGCTCGATGCTGAAGTCGTATACTTGTAGCCGCTGTAGCCATCGAGCCAGTTGTCCTTCTGGGTTTTTAAATTGCAGCAGCCATTTCAGGGACGCATGGTCTGTCCTTAGCAGGAATTTTCGTCCGTAGAGATACTTATGGAAATGTTCGAGAGTTTTGACGACTGCCAGCAATTCTCTACGGGTCACGCAATAGTTTCGCTCCGGCTTTGACAGTGCCTTACTGAAGTAGCCAATGACTTTCTCTTTTCCTTCCTGCATCTGCGACAGTACACCACCAATTCCTACATTGCTGGCATCCGTATCGACAATGAAGTCTGTGTCGAACTGTGGGTACGTCAGTATTGGGGCTTGAGAAAGGGTAGACTTCAGTGTTTCAAAAGCTTGCTGACATCGTTCTGACCATTGGAAAGGGACACCATCCTCTGTTAACTTGTGGAGCGGTCGAGCTATATCTGCAAATCCCTTTACGAATCGTCGGTAATAGGAACACAGCCCCAAAAAGCTTCTCAAGTCGTGTTGGTTCTTCGGAACAGGCCAACTTCTCACAGCTTCAGTCTTGTCAGTATCAGTTCTTATTCCTGCTGAGGTGATAACGTGGCCAAGATATTTCACCTCCTTACAAAACAGATGGCATTTCTTGGGACTGAGTTTCAACTTGGCTGCTGAAAGCTTCTTGATCACTTCTTCGACATTCTGGAGGTGGTCTTCGAATGTCTTTCCCAGTACTATCACGTCGTCTAGGTACACCAGACAAACCTTCCAATTCAGCCCTTGTAGCACATTTTCCATAAGTCGCTCGAAGGTGGCGGGAGCGTTACATAATCCAAATGGCATAACGTTAAAGTGCCACAGCCCGTAACCAGTCGTGAATGCGGTCTTCTGCTTGTCTTGTGGATCCAGTTCAACTTGCCAGTATCCACTCTTCAAATCTAACGTTGAAAACCATTTGGCACCAACCAAGCTGTCAAGGGTGTCGTCGATTCTGGGTAAGGGATAGCTGTCCTTTAAAGTTACGTCGTTGAGCTTCCTGTAGTCAACGCAGAACCTGGTCGATCCATCCTTCTTCCTAACCAACACTATCGGCGAAGCCCAAGCACTTTGTGATGGTTCAATTACCCCCTGTTCTTCCATGTTCTTCACCAGGTTGTTGACTTCTTCTTGCTTAGCCCATGGAACTCTTCTGGATGGTTGTTTAATAGGACGAGCTGATCCCGTGTCTATACGGTGGTATGTCAGATTCGTTCTCCCAAAGTCGTTGTCAGAGAGGGCGAAGACGTTTCGATATTTGCTGAGTAGTTCTTCGAATTTTCTAATTTGGTCGCTGTTAAGGTTTGTGGCCGAACGCTGCACTAAGTCTCGAAGAACGGTTGGAAGTGGTTCGCTCTCTGCCATTGAGGGTTCAGCTTCAACTTCGCACTGGAGGATGGACACCACGGGTTCAAGGACGCCTACTTCCATTCCTTTACACACTTTTTGCTCGAAGTCCTTCAGATTGACCACTCTGACAGATGCGTTCGGCGTCCCAGTTCGAATTAGTGTTCGTCCTATCAGTATGGCTTTCTGTGTCAAATCCGGGTTTTTGGCTTCTACTATCCCCACCAAACCATCCGCACCTTCGCCGTCGATGTTTATTTTGAGAACTACCTCGGATCTAGCAGGTAGTAATCGGTCTTCTGCTACGATGACCTTTCGAAGACCGTACTCTTTGGTGGGGTTTGTCATCACCAACTCTTCCTTGCCGATGCGTAAAATGCCGGAGCCCAAATCCAGATTAATTTTGTTTCGTTCAAGAAGATCCAATCCAATAATCACGTCGTCGGCGACATCGGCTACCAGTGCCCTGTGTCGAAGGCATACTTCTCCCAGTCTCAATTCGATGTCGCATTCTCCTCTAATCGGTGCTGTTTCTCCGGTAACCGTGGTCAAACGCAGCTTCCTCTGCAGGGGACGGATTCTCCACTCGTTAACGATGTTCGGCCGGATTATGGTCTTTGAAGCTCCCGTATCGACCACCATTCTAACCTTCTTGTTGTTGATGTGACCTTCGACGAATAAGGACTTGCTTCCGTTTAGTTGGGAAACGACGATTTCTGCTGGGGCTTGGTGGGGAGAAGCCAACTTGCGCCCCTCAAAGTTGGCTGATCTTAGTTTCCCGACTGCTGTCGGTCCGCACGGCGTTCTTCGGCCGGGCAGTCTCGCCGTAAATGTCCGTGCCTTCCACATTCCCAGCACCTTGGTCTTCCTTTGTTTTTGTCACAGTCTCGGGAAAAGTGACCGACCTTCCCGCATTCCCAACATTTGGCCGATTCTCTCTTGTCGTTGATGGTTGACTTCTTGACAGTTTCGACGCATTCTTTAATCAGCCTTGTGACTTCATTCTTGTATTCGTCGTCTTCAACAGCTGTTTGGCGTACACGCACGTGCCCTTTGGAAGCTTGTTTTGCAGCTTCGAATTCTAAGGCGTGCGCCAGTGCGTCACTCGCAGTCTTGTGGCGGGCCAAACGGAGAACTTGTTGTAAGTCGGTGTCCCTTACACCATCGACGAATGTTTGGACTGCTAGCTGGTCTGCGAAGTCCTGCGGAGCGGTAGGATAGGCCAATCTAACTAGACGTTCCACATCGGCCTCGAACTCCTGTAGATTTTCTGATGTCTTCTGATTGCGACACTTGAGTTGGGTTTGGTACACTTGTTGCAAATGTTTGTCGCCATATCTCATTTCAAGTCGCTCTAACAGCGCAGAGAAGTCCCGTTGTTGGCGCTCTGGAATACCTTGAAGGACGTCCAATGCTTCTCCTCGCAGAGCTATGACCAGCGCCGTTGCTTTCTCAAAATCGTTCCAGTTGTTTGCTTCTGCCGCTGCCTCGAACTGTCGTTTGTATACAGACCAGCAAACTTTTCCGTCGAAAGTCGGTGGTTTAATTCTAATCGTCTTGGCAGTGTCTTCGGACTTTACTTCACTTGCCGGTTTTGTGTTCTCGAACTTCTGTCTCATCTTCTCTACTTCCTTTTGTACTTCTTCTTTCAACTCATCTCTTAGTTTTTCTTGTCGTATCTCCAATTCTTGTCGTACTTCCTGTAACTCTTCTTTTAATCCTTCTTGCTCAATTTTTATTGTCCTTATGTCTTCGACCAATTTCTCTTGAACTGCCTTAATTTCTTCTTTGCTTGCTTTAATTTCTTCCTTCATTTCTTCTTGGGCTAATTTCATTTCGTCCTGTCCAGCTTCCATTTTATTCTTCAATTCTTCCTGGCCTGCCTTCACTTCTTCCTTCATTTCTTCCTGGCCTGCCTTCATTTCTGTTTTCATTTCCTTCATCATTTCCATTAAAGCCTTTATTTGTTCCTCCATTATTGCCGCTTGTTTTCTTGTTACTGGCATAAGGCTTCAAAATTCTTCTTCACTTCGGATCTCTCCTACGATCTGTCGCGCTAACTTTCTTCGGGAATCTTCAATTCCCTTACTATCCCACTCCTGACACCAAATGTGACGTGTTCGGTCACAGAAAACACAATTAACAAAACAAAACAACGAGTTTATTTAATTACTAAAATTAATTTGATTACACTACAGTTATGAACAAGTCCGCACAATTTATTTCACTAAAAGTCACTTTTTAATCGCCGTTCCGGTAGACACTATTTATCGCTCTCTATGAACACTATCGCCTCTATGGTTCGCCTGTATCGCCTATCGATCGCTTTGCATCAGCTGTTACTGTAAACTGTCAACTAACTCGGTGTGAGTGTCTCGTCCGCTTTTATAGTCTTCTCAGCCTTTTTCTAGGGTATTCTACAGCCGTCTAGTAATTCAATTGTTTTCCCATTGATCTTTGCTGGTGTTTTCTAGATGTTTCAGGAAAGCCGAGAATATTCCTTATGTAATCAGGGAAGATGTTCATTAATTATGTTCACACCAACTTAATTGGCAAGTACTCGTAACAATATATACTAGCAAAATACCTTTGAAACCACTAGTTTATTTATTTACGGAAATGAAAGAACGATTTGGACACAGCCAGACAGCGGCAAAGGAGCCTTAGCTCCTTCTAAATTGTCCATTTTTCATTTGTGAAAAAAATGTGCCTCCTCACCATAAAATCCTGGCTACTGTAACCTAACCTAATCTAATAACCTAATAGTATCCTATATTTCTTGTTTCCAAATTCGGCCCCCTTCCACAAAATCCTAGTTACGTCCTTGTCTATTGCCATTATTCTTTATATATTTTTTTTATATTTTATCTGCCTGTCTGTATCATTGCCATCATCAAGAAATTGGATACAGTTAATAATTGCAATATTCCCTGAACTGAAGGAATATGATAATAAAATTTATAAACACAAATTAAAATCACAAAAATGAAACTACCTAATTTGTTAATATGTCAAATATTACACTGATCACAAAATCTTTAAAAGGAAACTTCTAGGAGAGCTAAAATATTCAAATTTAGATTGAAGGAATATCTCCAAAAAAATAAATAAATATAAAACAAAACGAATCAAT